>PVKA01026263.1:0-31929 GCA_004027165.1 Ctenomys sociabilis
AAGACGTTATATAGTGGCGACAGATGTTATGGTTCAGGAATAGGCTGTTTAACAAGTCAAATGCATATTATTCCCTCTTAAGCATTAACTTTTTTAATCAAAGAATTAATTATATCTTTTGGCTTGAAATGGTGCTTTCTTCTATATTTGACTTCTCGATTTTCTTAGTAGATATCACTGTCTCCTCCAATATTTCTTCAAAACTTTCTCCTGTCTGGGAGATTTTCTTAGAGGCGCTCTTAGAGGCCTCCTCCTCCTCCTCCTCCTCCTCCTCCTCGTCCTCCTCCTCGTCCTACTCCCCCTCCTCCTCCCCCTCCTCCTCCCCCCCCTCCTCCTCAAGTGACAGCCCAATGGAGGCCACTCTGGAGGTTGCAGAGCTGAGGGCTCTGGAAGGGAGAAGATAGCTTGGGTTGGGAAATGGATTCAGCCCCCCCGGTGCTGAATCGCGTCTCCTCCCCTTCCAGCAGTTTCCACTGACATTCAGCAAGTCCTGGTACTCCCGAAGGTGGCGCGCCCTCTCACCCTTGGTACCTCAGGTCACTCTCCAGCTGCCCGATGCTGTCCTGGTAAGCGGCCACCTCTGCGCTGTGCCGCTCCTCCAGCTCCAGGATCTGCCTCTCCAGGGACTCATTGGCTCCTCGCTCTCGATGGGGCG
Organism: Ctenomys sociabilis; assembly: GCA_004027165.1. Lineage (NCBI taxonomy): Eukaryota > Metazoa > Chordata > Mammalia > Rodentia > Ctenomyidae > Ctenomys > Ctenomys sociabilis. The sequence goes on from PVKA01026263.1 coordinate 656, forward strand.
CGCCTGCAGCGGATCTCCTCGCGGCCGGCACGGACGGCCTCGGTGCTGCGCGCCGCCTGCTCGTTCCGGTCGGCGAACTTGGACCCGTACCATCCCTCCACGGACTGCAGGTTCTTGGCGGCCGGGGACTCGTACTGAGCGCGGATCTCCCTCAGCCCCGAGCTCGGGTCCAGCCCGGCGGCCGTCGAGCAGCCGGACAGCGAGTGCGAGCGACCGCGCCCCCAGTCGCAGAGAGGCGCCTGGGAGACGCGCGATCGCCCAACACCTTGCCCTAGGAGGAGGCGCACAGGTAGTGCTCGGAACCCAAGCTCATGGTGCAGGGCTGGGCCAGAGCTCGGAGGACGCCAGAGGTGAGGCAGGCTCCGTGATCAAATTTCTTTTTTTTTTTTTTTTTTGTCTTTTTGAGACAGGGTCTCACTGTGCAGTTCAGGCTGGCCTTAAGCTCACTTTGTAGCTCAGGCTGGTCTCGAACTCACAACAATCCTCCTGCCTCAGCCTCCCTAGTGCTGGGATTACAGGCCTGCGCCACCACGCCCGGCTCGTGATCAAATTTTTGATCTGGCTTTCCTTCAGGTTTCTGTATTCTTTTATACATTTTTTGCCCATTTTGAGTTAAGTCTTACATATAGCATAAGATAAGAATCTTGCTTTATTCTTTTGCATGAGAATGTTAGATTTTCATACATTTATTAAAAAGGTTGCCCTTCCCCCCATGGCACATGGCAGAGGGCAGCTGTTGGTGATGGTGGAAAACATCAAAGAGCAAAAAGGGAGAGGCAGTGGCTGGGCAGCCAGCGAGCCTCTCTCCCTTCCTTGTATTTATTCAGGCTGTCGCCCGGGTGGGCGTAGCACTCACATCCATGATCCCAGCAGCACTCACAATCATAATTCCAGCATTGGATCGTGAATCAATCACAAACTCTGGAAGCCTGCCCCAATGGCTGCATGAGGTTTGGGGGTGGGGGGGACTAGACACAAGCCACAACATAGACCATGCTAACAGAGCCAAGGACCAAAACAATACGATCGTCTCAATAAATGCAGAGAAAGCTTTTGACGAGGTCCAGCACCCATTCATGACAAAAGAAACCTTACAGAAAACTGGAAACACCTGGTCTTTATTTCAAGCTAATAAAAGCCTTCTACGACAAGTCAGCAGCCAGTATCATACTACATGGCCAAAAACTGAAAGCTTTCACTCTAAAATCAGGAACAAGACAAGGATATCTACTATCACCACTCTGGAAACTTTAGCCAGAGCAATTGGACAAGAGGAAAAAAACAGAAGGAATAATGATAGGAAGGGAAGAAGTTAAATTATCATTATTTGAAGATGACATGGTATTCTACATAGAAGATCACACAAACTCCACCAAAAGACTTCTAGATTTATTTTTTTCTAAGTCTTCAATTTTATTTAAATAACCTCCAGTGAGAACAGAACAGACCAATTATTACCACTTCTTCATAATACCAATGAGTCAAGCCAGGGAGGGCAAGCACCCCTGCAGCCAGCTGCCAGCCAGTGTGATGGGTGGGACCTCAAGGGAGGCGGCCCGGGCCTGTCCACTGCTGGAGGACCATCCACGGTGGAGCGAGGGCTCTTGGTGGTCTCATCGACGGACACAATCAGGCACGCAGCCTCGGAGGCTGCTGTCAGGGCACTGATCCGCAGCATAGCTGGCTCCCACACGAAAGCTTCGAAGTCGTCAGTGATGTCCTCATTGCCGATGTCCACCCCATGCCACATGCCACCCTGGGCATGCTGAGCCCATAGTTTGTTCAGGATGTGTGTGGCATCTAAGCCAGCGTTGTCACATAGCTGGTGTCACATCTCCGAGACCTTAGCATATGCCCCAATCAGTAGCTGCTGTGTTCCTGGGATAGTCCTTGAGTAATCCCGAAGGTTCTTAGAGAGCTTCATCTCGACGGCTCCACCGCCAGCCACCACTGAATCATGCTTGATGGCCGTCCTGACAATCATGATGGCATCATGCAGAGACTGCTCTGTCTCCTCCATGAACTGCTCAGCTCCACCATGGAGGATGCAAGTCTTAGCCTTGGGGCAGCCAGTGAAGAAATTGTACCTTTCACCTCCAATCTGGGTCTCTTCAAGCAGCTGGCAGTGGCCCAGCACATCCGTGGATAGAGTGGTCACACTGGTCTGGATTGAGCCTCCACAGGCCATCATTGTCCTCTTCATATCCTCCTCAGGCACACACTGACGCAGAACGTGTCCGTATCAGGGAAGAACTCGGTGGCCACATCCCCCATAGTGAGTTTAGACAAAATAACTTTGGCTCAAGAATTATAGATTTTCTCTAACTTGTCATAAAGAAAGTTCCACTCAGCATCAACAATTGCCTGATAATCCTCTACCGTGTGGATTCTGATTTCAGCATTGTCTTTCTCTGTTTTCAGCTCAAGTTCAACATGTAAGAAGGTGATTGTGTGGTTATTGTACTTTTTAGGTTGCCTTTCAAATCCAGCATAAGAGAAACTCTTGAATGCAATGTCAGCCACCAGCCGAGACTCCTCTAGGGCTCCATCCTGCACCTTCTTGATTCCAATCATTTTAAGCTGCAGCAAATCATCAAGCATCATCACAGCATCAACCACGATCTTAGCAAAGAAGTCTTCCCACTGGGAGCTCAGCTTGGAGCCCAGAGCTGGCACAGCACACTTCTCCAGCAGCTTCCTCTGTTCCACTTTATCTTGCTTCTTCACAGTCACAGCGATCTCCATGATCTTGTTAATTGCCAACTGTGTAGCTGTGCGGAAAGCTCGAATGGTAATCTGGGGGTGCAAACCTTCCTCCCTGTAGGGTTTCACCTGCTTCAGAAACTCAGCAGCCAGCAGTGTCACACTGCCATCACCAACCTCAGCGTCCTAAGATTTGGCAATGTCCACTAAAGTCTTTGCTGGAGGATGGACAACATCGAGAAGTTTCAAAATTGTGAGCCCCATCATTAGAAATTGTTGCTTTGCTTTGACCATGTACAATAAGCTCGTCCATGCCACGGGACCTAGGGTGGTTCCTACAGCCTTGACAATCACCTGGCAGGCACTGATGTTACTCACAAGCTGAGGGATGCCTTGGGAGCTGTCAGTCCCCTCTTTCAACAGTGTAACTGATGTGGGCATCATTTTGGCAACTTCTTCAGGGGCTCACTACTCTGTTCTCCAAGACTTCTAGGTTTAGTAATCAAATTCAGTAGTGTAGCTGGATACAAAGTCAACACTTAAAAATCAATAGCTTTCCTGTTCATGAATAGCAAACTCATTGAGAGAAATTAGGGAAACAACATCCTTCACAATAGCATCCAAAATAAGAAAGGAAGAAAGGGAGGGAGGAAGGAAGAAAAGAAGGAAGGAAAGAAGGCAGGCAGGCAGGCAGGCAAGCCTAGGAATTAATCTGGTGAAGGAAATAAAAGACCTCAACAATGAAAACTAGAGTACTCTTAAAAACGGAGATAGAAGAAAATATCAAGAAATAAAAAGATATCCCTTGCTCTTGGGTAGGAAGAACCAATATAGTAAAAATAGCCACAGTTCTAAAATTATATACAGATTTAATGCAATTCTGATCAAAACTCCAATAGTATATTTCACAGTAGAGAAAAAAACTCCAAAAATTCATTTGAAACCAAAAGTGGCCTAGAACAGCAAATGCAATTCTGAGCAACAAAGGCTAAACATAGGCCATCACAATCCAAGATTTGAAATTATATTACAAAATTACTGTGACAAAAACAGCAAGGTACTAGTAGTAGAAAAGAAAAAAAGAGAGAAAGAGAGACCTGAGGATCAATGGAACACAGTAGAGGATGCAGAATTGACTCCAGACACACTCAGCCACCTGAGTTTTTACAATGGCACCAAATATTCACTGAAAGAAAGCCTCTTAATAAATGGTGCTGGAAAGACTGGTTTTCCATATTTTGAAAATTAAAAGTAGACTCTTATCTTTCACCATGCACTAAACTAAAATTGAAATGGGTCAAAGATCTAAATACAGAAATATTAAATCTGCTGGAAGATAAAATCAGTACAACTCTTGAGGACTTTGGGGTAGGCCAAGGTTTTATGACAGAACTCTGACCCAACAGAAATTATCACAAAGACCCACCAACTGGGATCTCATCTTGTTAAAAAGCTTTCATATAGCAAGAGAAACCACCAACAAAATGAAGAGATAATCCAGAGTGGGATAAAAATTCTACCGGCTATTCCTCAGACAAAGGATCTCTCTACAGACTTTATAAGAATAAAATAAAAGCAGAAAAAACCACACACCCCAGATTTAAAGACCCAATCCAAAAATGAACATCTGAGATGAATACACATTTCTTAGATGAAGAAGTATAATCAGCAAATAAATAATGAAAAATGCTCAATCTCACTGGTCATTTGAGAGGTGCAAACGAACACAACTCTGAGGTCTCCTCTCATTCTAGAAAAAATGGCTATTATCAAAAAATCAACTAATAACAAATGGTGGTGGGGCTGTAGAGAAAAAGAAACCCTTCTCCACAGTTGGTGGGAGTGTAAGCTGGTATAGCTACTATTAAAAAATCAGTATAGAGCTTCCTCAAAAACTAGGACTAAAGGTTCCATTTGACTCAGCCATTTGCCTTCTTGGTATTTTTCCCCAAAGAATTAAAAGCAGCATACCACAGATATATAGATGACCCATGTTTATAGCAGCAGTCTGTGATAGCTAAATCTTGGAAACAGCCCAAATGCCCACCAACTAATGAATGCATAAAGATGTGAGTCTTTACACAATGGAGTGTTACTCTGCCATAAAGGAGCATAAGCTCAAGACATTTCTAGTTAAATAGATGCACCTTGAGATTATACTCTTAAGTGGAATGAATGAGACACACGTGTACACATGTGTAAGTGCCACCTTGTTTCTCTGCTGTGAGAAACCCGAAGTGTAAATAAGAACCAAAATGTATAGTAGTGATTATGAATTAAAAAATATTGAAATGGAAAGGTAAACAAGGGGGGAAGCAGAGAAAAGGAGAGAAAGAGAGAGAGAGAGAGAGAGAGAGAGAGAGAGAGAGAGAGAAGAATAAGAAGAGAAAAAGAAGAGAGAAAGAGAGAGAAAGAAAGAAAGAAAGAAGAAAGAAATGCAAACAAAGCTTTTGTAAATAGAGTGGAAGAGGAGAAGGGTGGTAGAGAGGGAAGGGAATTGGAACAAAATAAGTTCTGTCATGCATAGGTACAAATTCTCTAAGTTGAATGTGAACATTATGCATATCTAAAATGTACCAATAGAATCTGATTTTAAAATGTAAGACAATTGCACTAAGTACACTATTGGATACACTGTCCGTATTTAATTATTTTTATTTTTTGTTTTGTTTTTTATAAAGGTTTTCATAGAAGAGAAACCACAAATTTTTAAAGCAGACAAACAAATAAACAAAAGCAAATTTGGTGTTAAATAAATAAATCAATGTTAAGTGCATGTTGTGCATAGCAGCACACACTTACAGTCCCAGTACTCCTGGAGGCTGAGGCAGGAGGTGGAAAGTTTGAATCTAGCTTGGACAATATAACACTGTCTCAAAATAGAAAAGAAAAAAAAAATCCTGGAGCTATAGCTCTGTGTAAAGGGCTGAGTTCAATTCCCAGTCCTGCCAAAAAAAGAAAAAGAAAACAGTTAAAATATGTTTTCTGTTGAATGCTTCTCTTTTTTGCACCATTATGAAGTCAAAAAATATATAAACTGAACCAGCCTAAGTTCAAAGGTTCATTGCATGAGACCCTCGGTGTTGGTTTACACTTTCCTCAAGAACATATGAGAGAGGGGTGGGGGAGATAGCTCAGTGGTCTAAGTGCCTGATCCCATGGTGCACGCCTGTAATCCCAGCGAGGGGGAGGCTGAAACAGGATGCTCACTATGAGTCCAATCTGTGTGGTGGGACCCTGTACCAAATACATAAATAAATAAAAAAAGATTTTTTTATAAAAGAACACATGAGAGAGAATTCTTTTCTGGGCACCATCATCAGGATTTGCTATCATGACTTTCATCTGAGCTGCTCTTGTAGGTGAGCAGTGACGTTTCATTTTGATTTTCAGGAATGTTTCTCCTTGCTTTTATGTTAGTCCCACTACTTGACGCTGCTGCCTCCCCCCCACCCCGTGTTCCCCATTAAATAAAACTCTTCCCACACTCCTTCCCTCCCCTTGCTTCATTACTCCCTGTGGGATTAAGGTAATGTGGAGACCTGTCCCCTTTTCTCTGGGGTTACATTGTCCTCATGAAGCCTCAGTTGCGGCTTCCCATTTGCTCATACTGTGGGTGCGCAACCAGCCGGGAATGAAAGGAGAAGGCAGCTGGCCCGCCTTTGTGCTTGTATACATTCATTTTCTAGTCAAGCTCTGGTTGTCTGGCTCTGTGCTGCTCAGTGGGATGAGCAAAATGGAAATGTGTCGCTGTTATGTGAGCCTCCTGGACGGTAAAACAAAGGCAGCTGAACGCCTGTCCCTACCCATGTCAGAACGCTCCCTCCCAGGGCCCTTCAGCGATGATTTACATGCTGTAAAGACTTTTGAAATGAGCAGAGCTGCAGACAAGGCCTTCAATAAACATGGATGGTGTGCCTACTGTATGCCTGCTTCCGATCTGGGTCCTGGATCTGCATACTGACGGGCCAAGGCCCCTCCGTGATGCCCTCTGTGGGGAGAGAGATCTCACCCGGGGTGGTGGGCTGGGAACTGGCACAGAGAGGCCACGGGCCGCAGCCGTCTGGGGAACCCCACAGCTCACTTCACTCTCCAGGTCGGGGGACTCAGTCACCAACTCACCCCAGACCTCTCCAGCCTGAAGGTGCTGAGAGTCAAGTGACACCTACTAAACTTACAAACTCCTTGATCCTGTCCAGAAGGCTGAATCCAAAGCTGTAGACGAAGGCAGTTTTAAAATAACTGTCCACATATGGCATAGACAGATTGGTGACCCCTCACCCCACACACACACCTGCATTCTTATGTGGAGCCCTGATCCCAGGGTGAGAGCATCTCGAGGTGAGGTCTTTGAGATTAGTGCCCTTGTATGTACAAATGCCAGCAAGAGATGACACACGTCACCCAGAGAGGGTCACACGCACAGGGAGAATGTTACCAACTGCAAGGCAGAAAACAGTCACCCAGTCTGCTGACTTCTTGATTGGGACTTCACCCCTATACCTGAAGCAGTGAGGAGCCAACTACCAGTGAGCCAGGTGGGGATCCCTCAGCAAAAACCGAACTAGCCAGCCCCTGTGCTGTGCACCTCCCAACTCTGAGAACCGTTGTTTGAGCCACCCCAGATCCAGGCTATTTTGTGATGACAGTCTGTAAAACTAATGCACTGTGATTCTGAGGACTGTCCCAGGTAAAAGTCATAGCACAGTGTTCCCTTCATCATAGGTGAGGGCCCTATGTCCTTGTGCCTATTAAATGGCCTGTTCATGATGGAATCTGAGTTATCTTGATGTTGAGACCAAGTCCCATTCCATGAGCTCCAAAATGACACATACATTTCACCTCTTGTCAACTTTCATTGACTGTTGTAGCTGATGAAGGGACTCTGAGACCAAGCTACTGCTCAGCTGCTACACGCTCCATGATGGGTAGGGAGAGGTCCTGCAGAGTGGGAAGCACAACTGTATGTGTGGGAATCCTAGGTTTAAACTCCAGCTGCTCCCATTGACTAATGTGACAAGAGGATCTCTTAAAGTCAATGAGAGCAGTATGACATGAGGCATAGTCCACAAGCCAACAAGAGGAGCATCCACTCAGGAGTGTCTTAGAGGGTAGCCTCTGGTCAGACCTGCGGTGTCCAGCACAGCTCTCACAACTCCCAGGGTTAAGGAGGGCGGAGGACAAAGAAATAAAGACAAGAGTCAAAATGTAGGGCTGGGGGCACAGTGCAGTGGGACAGCACTTTCCAGGCAAGCTCAAGGTCCTGAGTTTGATTCTGAGTACCAAAAAGACTCAGCATTCTGAAAGCTAAAGTCAGGTGGAGCCCTGTCTCCAGCTGGAGAAAAGAAACTGCTCAAGGACTGCAGCAGGGAGGCTATTGTTAGCTAAAACCCCTCTGCCTGGTAGCCTGTTGGCTTATATCACCTCAGGCTTTCTGTGTTCCAGGAGCTGGAACAACTCGATCAGGTGGCTCACCTTGGGCACTCAGCACTCTCGGGACTGACCTTGCTTTGGCTTCACACACGCGATCAGTTTCCAGCTTCAGCTACTCCCCAAATAGACCCAGTCTTAATAGACCCAGTCTTAATGGATCAAAATCTCTGAAGGTGGTGCCCTCAACTCTACCCTGATGTTCGCACGTGCCAGCCTGGGAAATATGGACAATGGTATCAGTGTCTCTGGCTGGCAAGGACAGTAAGACACGTGGACCTTGGTCTCCCTCTCTTGCCGTGGGTCCTATTTTCATGGGCTTGTTCTGCATATGGATCAAAGAAGATGTGTTTCGGGCTGGAGGTGTGGCTCAGGTACCTGTCTAGTATTTGGGAAGGCCTGGGCTCCATCATTAGTACTGGGGAGAAATACGTGCCAGCCTTGCCTCTGAGTTCAGCATTTGACACGGCTCCTCTCCAGTCTCAGTCTATTTTTCCTCTGGTGGCATGTGGAACAAATGGAATGGCTCAGAGATGTCCTGCAACTCGTCCCTCAGCCTGTGCCAGGGCTGTATATTTTTAGTTCAGGACATCTACACTAACCAACCACATACCCGCCTTCTAAGTGTGGGCCAGCATGGTGCAGTGACTGCCTTCCTTCTTGACAAACTTTCCCTCATCTGCTCAGTGACATGTTTGGGAGCTTGGGTGGACAGGAGACAGAGAACACTCTACTGCTTACATTATTTTGGTTCAAACATGGCCGCTGGCCCAGGACTCATTTATCTATTTTTGTATAGTACATGTCTATCTCACTTGGGAGCTGGTGGCTACCCTATCCCCTCTCTCCATGGTTCACCGCTTTGCCACCCCTTGTCCTGGGCTAGTCCATACTCTGGCATGGAAATTTCATGAGCACTGCCCTGTCAGCAGTCCACAGGCCAGAAACTGATTCCCTCTGCTGCCACCCACAGCCTCAGACCTGGCGGGAGGAGCACTCTTGCAGCACTCAACATGGGCGTGTGTTCTCCCTGGTCCCTTAGCTAGTGCTCATGGGAGCTTGTGGGTTCAAGTTTGGGCACCTAAAAAGCCAGAACAACATGGAGAAAAAGCAAGACCCCCCTTCCCTGGTTTCCCGGAAACCACCAAACCCAGACATGAAGATGGCAACAGGTTTCTGTTCACCTCCACCCTGGGAAGGAGGAGAGCAGGCCCTGGGCTTGATGGACTCAGGATCCCATTACAGGTCCTCAGAGCCAAGCTGGCCACTTCCCAGCCCTGCCTCCCTCTGCAAATGCAGCCTGTTCTGCATATGGGGTGGAAAGTGTGTCCTGGCAAAACACAAAAAGTAAATATTTAAAGGAAAAAAAGCTCACACAAGGAAACAAAATGCCTGCGTTTATGTTTCCATGGGCAGCCGCCAAGTCCCTCCCGCCCCCATCCCCTGCCTGGGTTCAGTGTGCCATATGGTTTGGGAGCCATGCATTAAGCCCCTCCGCAGTTGAGAAAAGCATCCACCCATGGGGCTGGCCTCGCTCTCCTGCATTTGTTGTTCATTTGTGAGCTTCTCACATCCCTCAGCCTACGGTTGTCAGTGTATTTATGGGTTTTAGATTTCTAATGGGCGCTAAATCACTGCACCACACAGAGCCTGCTGCAGACTATGTCCAGGGGGAAGGGAGGCCACACGGGTGATTAGAGGCACCCTGAAGAACAAAGCCCCGTGGCACCGGGATGCAAACAAGTCCACTGTCTGGTGCTCAGATGATGAGCACTCCCCCCACTACGCAAGGGCACGGAGGGGATTTTGTGTGTGAGCCTTGTCCTCACTTGGCTTTCTCATGGAACGCAGCTGAGCCGGCATCTTGGAAAGCCAGCCTGAAGCTGGTGGAAGACCACACATCACGGGGACAGGAGAGGTGGCGGGCCACTGACCAGCATGCCACAGCCTTGCTCACAGCCCCCTCAGGATGCAACTGTACCCCTAAATGTTTATGTTGAAGAGTACGTCAAGCCATTGTCATAGATCACTTCCTGGAATGGGGCACAGCACCAGTGGACAATTTGGGGAGCCAAGCAGATACACAGGACACCTTTTCCACTAGAGAGGTTCAGACAAGAGTCCTCAGAATGTACCATAGGTGTCCAACTCAGGCTTCTAAGCTTTTTGCCCATAACTTTTATTTACCACCACTTATTTTATGCTGGATGACATCTCCAGAGACAGAGCCATATGGAGAAAATTCCCTTTTGATTTCTTCCTCAGTTCCCACAGAAACTCTGCTTGAGTTGGGCCCTGTAACACATTTATTTGGTTGTGGGAGATTACTTAGCAAGAATCACAGGCATCTTTAGGCTGTGGATATGTGGGTGGGTGATGGGGCCTACATATGTGTGTTCATCTTTGAAGACAGGGAAAGACACAATACAAAATCATCACATTTATTTTTTGCAGCTTCTAGCCTGGGTTTACAAAACAGCTGTCACCATCCTGATTTGGAAGTGCATGAGCCACACTTCTTAACTCTATTTAAGAAGTTCCATGATTATTAAAGCAGCCGATGTTAGGGAACCTTACGACTCATTTTACCTATGCCTCCCTTACCTCTGATCCTTTCAGGGTAGGCCTTCAGCTTAGATTTTTTGATAAGATGTGCTAGCATGTCAGTACTTCTAGAGTTCCAAGGCCAGAGTGATTGTTCATAGCTAGACATTAAACCTTGGGAATATTCCAGGACAGGCACATACTGTAACCAGATTATATGATCTAACACCACAAATTTAGCTGAGAATACATCGAGTAATATGCCACAAGATTAAGTAAGCCCCTGTTACGATTTGTATCTAGTTGTCCCCTCAAAGCCTCATACAGTCATGGGGCAGACTTTCTGACTTTGTGATCAATTCACGATCCAGTGCTGGGATTATGGGTAAGTGCTGCTATGGTTCTCAATGTTGAGTGTACACCCTGCCTCTGGCGGATAGCCTGAATGCAGCCTACGAGAGACAGACTTGCTCTCTGCAGCCACTGCTGCCTCTACTCCTCCCTTTTGCTCTTGCTGTTCTGCTGCCTTCGGCCGCCATGAACTGCTGCCCTCTGCCATGTGCCCGTCTGCCTTGGAGCCAGCTGAGTGTGGACTGAAACCTCCAGTAACTGAGCTAAATAAACCTTCCCTTCCTTCATTTTGGGTGTCGGGTATTTGTTCCAGCAACAAGAGAAGAGTAACTGAGACAGCTCCAGAATGGGCAAGAGAGATGAGCGAACTCAAGTCTGAGGGTAAAGCTCCACTCTGATCAAAGCTAAGAAGTAGCCACCTCTCCGATGTCGCAAAGGATCATGGGCTCTCAGCTGGGGTACGTATCCAACAGAGATGGATATTAAGTTCTCTTCAGAATGCTAACATTATGTTAAGGCTGTATGTTTCTTTCAGAGTACACCTTTGAGTTTACCTCACAGGTTTTAATAGGAATGATTTTTCTTCTCCTTAGTTTATAGATAATTTATTATTCCTTTGGACAAATCCCTATAATAACTGCAAATGTGTAGTAATATACTAAACTTCTAAAAATTTTTTAAAGGACCTGGTGGCTGACTACATATCCATTATTTCAGCATCAAAAATATTGTTCCAAATATTCCTTTTCTACTGTCTTTATAGGCATCATCAGATCATTTTTCCAAAATTAAAACCAGTTCACCAGCACCAGGTGAGACTTTTTCACATTTTAACTGGCAATAATCATCACCAACACGATATTTTTATTTTTTTGCCAACCTGATGAGCAAACCACTGGGTCTCTTTTACTACTGTAATTAACATTCTCCCAACTACTGTTGATGTTGAGCATATGTTCAAATGTTTGATATTCATTTCCACTTCAACTTCATTGAATTGTCCACTTTTTTTTTCTTTGCTTAATAAAAATTTGTAAGAAGTCCTCAATTTTGCTGCTGTATGTGTTTCAGGTATTTTCTCTGCTCCTATAATCTCTGTGGATACTTTTGTATGGTCTTTTCCAAGCAAAAAGTATCTATCTTTTTATGTAAAAGAAAAAGTATCTCAGGTTTTTTCCTTAAGACAATTTGATTTTCTAGCTTGCTTTAAAGGGCTTCCCTTTCTATTGGTTAAAAAAAAATCTCAAATTCCTGATTAAAATTGCTTTAAATTAAATTATATATTAATTTAGGAAAATTTATACATTTCTGATACATTTTTCTATACATAGAAAAATGGGCCTACAACTATGACCCATGAGCCAACTATAGCCCTTGGGCAATTTTTATTAATAAAGTTTTATTGTGACACAAAACTCATTATTTATGCATTATTTATGGCTTTTATACCACAATGGCCTCATTGGATAATTATCACAGAGACTCTAGCTTGTATAGCCTAAAATATTTACCATTCTAGCTCTTTATGGAAAAAGTCTGCCAATTCTTTCTTATAAAAAGTGTAAGGGCCAGCCAAATAGCTCATTGGATTAAAGCACCTGCAAGCAGGTGCAGAGGCGGGGGGTTCAATCCCTGGGCCTGCTGTGCCCACCCCAGGGTGCACTGAAACGGCAAGTAAGACTGGGTGTTGTCACACGTGCCTGTAATCCCAGCTCTGGAAGACTATAAACAGGCAGATCACTATGAGTCTGACCTAGTAGTGAGACCCAAACACCCTAAATTACACATAAAAAAAAGAGAGAAAAAAAAGTCTATGAATTTTTTTCATTTTAATTGTTTTTTATACTCTTTCTCTTCCAAAAGTTGAAAACAATAATTCCTGCCTTATTGTTGTGAAGAGTAAGATGATTAATTAATTGTACCTGACTCACAGAAAGCTCCAAAAAATAGCAGCCTGTCTTGTGTCCTGAGACAGAGATGTGACTGACAAGAAGACATCATTCTTGGCATTCCTGATGTTTTGTTTTGTTTTGTTTTTATGTTAGGGAAGGGTCTGCAGGGTGTTCAGGGTCTCACTACTAGATCAGACTTCTAGTGATCTGCCTGTTTACAGCCCCCCAAGAGGCTCTCTATGTAGAAAAATCCCAGCAAGAGCTGGGATTACAGGAGCACGCCCAGGTCCAATCTCAGTTATCATCTCAGCATGCCCCGGGGGCGGGACCAGCGCAGCAGGCCCAAGGATCCAACCCTGTTGCAGGGGCTGTCATCTACTGAACTATTTGGCTGGCTCTTCCGCGTGTCTTTTTTTTTTTTTTTTTTGCCAGGCAAGCACTTATTGCACTGAGCTATCTCCCCAGCTCTCCTACTGCTTTTAGTAAATAAAATATTGGCATATTTATATATCATCAAATAGCCTTTAAATATTATTTTATGACTACACATTATACATTATATAATATCATATATATAAAGGAGGCTGAGGCAGGGGAATTGCCACAAATGGCCAGCCTGCATTATACAGCAAACTGCAGGACAGCCTGAACTACACAGTGAAACCTTGTCTCAAAAACAGAAATATTTAAAAAAAAAATAGAGTAGTTTTTGCTAAATTGTAGGAATCCTGCTACATTGTTACGGTTAGATCCAAAATGGCCCCAAGAGTCTGCTGTGTTCTGAAGGTGAGGAATCACAGGGGCGCTACTAGGAATGTAGTTCCGTGTCCTGCGAGGAGGGGTGGCGGGTCTTCGGGAGCAGGACCAGCAAGGGCTCGTCTCCCTGCAGCCTGCTCTCTCCCCGCTCTCCTTCCTGGCTACCATCATGCGAGAGCAGCTTTCTTCTGATGCGCCCCAGGGACCTCGGAGCCAGTTGACTACGAGACTTCGGCTTTGGAAACTGCAAGCCAAAATAGACTGTGAGCTTCTTTTACATTGTGCGTGTTTTTGGTCGGAACTGGGGATTGAACTAAGGCCCTTGCACTTGCCGGGGTTCAGTGTTGTACCAACACGCAGCACATTTGGGCAACGTCCGAGATATTTGCCAGCATCCATTACACAGCTCTGGTTTTAGACTCTGGAAGGTCCGAGAGCCAAATACAGACATCAACATGGGTCTGGAATCCCCATACCCAGACATGCTCGATCCTCTTGAGATACCGTCGATTCTCATCAGATCTAATCGGTGCGACAGCAGCGGTTGTACGAATGAAGCAAGATCGGCCTCTTAAGTTGATTATTATCTGATGATTCACTGTCAGATCTGGTAAGCGTCCTGAATGCAAGAAGTAAATCTCATCACCTATTTTAAATCTTAAATCTTATCAACTAGTTAGTGTGCATCTCATTGCTAGGACAAAATACCCAACATTAAGAATTAAAGGAGGAGGGGTGTATGGGCTCACAGTTTATACAGGTTTCAGTCCACTGTCGCCTGGCTCTGAGTCAGAGTAGCTTGGCAGAGGGGCAACCGTTAGTAGGAACAGAAAATAGGAAAAGCAAAAACAGGAGGAGGAGACAAGCTTCTTTCTGTCCCTTATATTGTATCCAGCCTAGTGTGATTAGGTCAATGCCAATCCAATCAGTGGACTAACCCAGCAACCACCCACCCTTAATCCCACACCCTTAATCCCAGCACCCTTAATCCCCAGCATGGCACTAAGAATCAATCACAAACTCTAGATTTCAGCCCCGCTGAAAAATCCCTATGCCAGCATGAGGTTTTGGGAAGACATCTAGACACAAACCATAAAAATGTGTAAATGAATTATTGCCACCTCAAAAGTATATAATACTTTGTAAATTATATATAATTTGTAAAACTATAAATTTCACATACAGAAGACTATTGTGACAACTTTTTAGTCAGTAAGTAGGGAAAAAGATGCTTAACACAAGAGGTTAATATTAAGAGGTTTTTGCCTAAATAACATAAAAAAGAACATTATGTCTGCCCAAAGCCAAAAATAATTTACTAAAATTTCAAAAATATAAAAGAAAAAACATTAAGCCACACTATAAATCTATGGGGGTTCCCCAGTTCCGCCAAAACAAACAAACAAACAAACAAACAAACTATGGGGGCAGTGGTAATATTAAGTGAACAAACTTTAATAACTATGTTAACCACATAGGCTATTAGTCTTTCAAGGAAAGATACTATTTTAGAAATTCTTATCTAGGAGGATAGATTTCAAGCAGAATGTCATCATTGTCACAAGGAGAAAAATAAACCTAAGATAATGCACAACAGTATGCCTAAAACACATGATTAAGCCAGGCATTATAAAGAATATAAGATGAGTGGAAAAGAAAGTGCTACAGATCTCATTGTGATGCCAAAAACACACATTCTCACTGACCATCTCAAAACAACAGACTTTCCATTTCATTGCTGTAGAGGATTTCTAGCTGGTGGCCAACTTACTACACACAGCTGAAATAAACTAGCATGGTGCCGGGGGCAGGAGGCCCTGTTGAGGATTATTGCTCGCAGCATAAAAGGCAGAACAGCAGAAGCTGTTGGAACAGATGGGGCCGCTGTCTGGAGAAGCTGTTGGAGCTATGGATGCCACTGGTTTTCTTGGGCTGTTCTGCTGAAGGAACTTGTCATGCTGGCTTTCCTGATGAACTTCGGCGCTCTCATGCTGAGCATTGCTTCCCGCTCTGGAGGGGGAGATGGTGCCTCATGTCTTCCTGGCTTTCCTGATGGGAGCTCAGCTCTCCTCATTGCTGGAGGAGCTCGGGCCCTCACTGTTGCTGAGGACGGCTGTGGTATCTTTGGGGGAGCTCTGGTGCTTACCTTGAGCGTTGCTTCCTAGCTCCAGCACAGTTCCCTCAGCCTGCTAGCCCAGATCCTTCATCCTGCAGGCATAGACTTCCTAGCTCCTGCCACTGACCTTTGGGCCTTCCCAGCACAGATCCATGAAGTAGGATCCAGGCTCTCAGCTGGGTTCTTTAGTATTTAATGTGTGATAGATTTCATGTACTTATTGTATATGATTCTTGGGTGATTCCTTACCAACTAATATTATAAAATGTGCCTGTATTATATTGTTCCCCTTGCAAAACCCCAAACCTTTACAATTGCTTCAAAAGATCATCCCTTAAGGGGTTTGAGTCTACAGAAATCAAAAGCTTAAGCAGCAAGCTTCTCTGTGTGCAGCTCGCCTCTAAACTTTTCTCAGTAGGTACAGGGGAATTTTGCAATTTCTTTAAGTGACAGGCACAAAGTTCCTCTCAGAAAACTTTGTTATAAAAAATAATTATTCCTGAATTGTATTCTTTTTATAACTTTAAATTTTGAGATGGGATCTCACTAAGTTTTTAAATTGCCCAGGCTGGGCTTAAACTTACCACTTTCCTGCCTCAGCTTCCCAAAGTGCTGGGACTAAAATGTGTATTACCACTCCTGGCTGTGAAGATAAAATGTTAAATCTTCTGAGATCTTCAATCAACCTTTGACCTTGTAATAGCTGCTTGGCGTTGTATTCTCTGCACAGAGCTTAATGGTATTGTTCAATGTGCCTCTTTTGTATTTTTTCCATCGGTTGTGACAGCTGGCTTAGAGAAATGACAGAGCTAAGTGCTGTTCATCTTTATTTTTTGCCAAGTTCTTCCCAGCAGAGTGAATCTTAAGGAAGAAATATTTATGAAATGGAAATTCCATCAAGAAAAGCGTGGAGCAATTGTCTCAGACAATGGAACAAACACAGTGAAGGCTACAAGTGATTTAGGACCTGAGAGCATCCACAATTCATTTGCACACCACAGCTCCCTGCTGAAAAAGTCACCACGGCTCAGGATTGCTGCCTGTAATCTCCAGGGAGAGACTCTGAAGATAAACCACATGACATGAAAGGGATTTTGGAACTGCCTTCCTGTGTTGTTTAACAAAATGTTCCAACAGACTGTAACAGCAGCTATAAGGAGGCCAAAGTCTGCTTGAAGATCTAACAGTCTTAACATTGTATCTTCATAGCCAGGAGTGGTAACACAGAAATAGTCCCAGCACTTTGGAGGCTGAGGCAGGAAAGTCATAAGTTTGAGTCCAGCCTGGGCAATTTAAAGACTTAGTGAGATCTTATCTCAAAATCTATTTTTAAAAATGAAAAACATAATTTTAAAAAGGGCTGGGAAAGTAGCTCAGTGAAATGATGCTGGGTTCATTTCCTGGTGTCAAAAAGAAAAACAAAATGGCAAACTTTATCTCACAGGAAACGACACCAATTTAACAGACCTGAGGTTGCTTGCAAAGAAAATAGCTTATTTGATGGCATGTGCTGGAGGAATGACCCACTCCATGGGCTTTGAGGAAGCTCCGTGATCCTTCTGTCCTCCTACTTCATGCTGACAGATTACTGGGATTAGCCTGTGTGGGAGGACAGCTGAGGCACAGAGAAACTGCAGAAATACAAGGTTACCTCAAAGTCACTTACAGTGTTTCTTTTTTTTTATGTATTTAATCCAGGGTCTACAGGGTCTCACTACACAGATTGGACTGGTAGTGATCCTCCTGTTTTCAGCCTCTCAAGCGCTGGGATTACAGTTGCCTGTCACCATGCCCAGTCTCAATCGCCATCTCAGTGCACCCCAGAGGCATGGCTGGCATGGCAAGGAGACCGAATCCCGGTCCCTGCATCTGCCTAAGCAGGCGCTTTAGTCCACTGAGCTATCTGGCCAGCCTCATTTATAGTGTTTCATTGCTTCATTTTTAGAAATGTTAAAAGACATAATTTTCCTCCACTGGATGCAAAAATATTAGAAATAAAGATGGTTAGGAATATTGGCCAGCTTTCTACCCCTATAATAAAACATCTGATATAATAACACAAAAAGTAGGGGGTAATTTTGGCTCAGAGTTTTGGAGGTTTCAGTCCCTGATTCATCTGGTGTCACTGCTTTAGACCTGGGGAAAGAGCAGAGCAGGGCAAAACTGCTCGTTTCATCAGCAGTTTCCACCACCTCCCCAAAGTGGCACGCTGTGACCAAGCCCCTGAGAGACCTGAAGCATCTGCAGTAGTCAGCTTTCCTGTTGCTGGGACACAGTACCCAACACCCGCAACTTAAATTCGGAAGGCTTTTTTTAAAATTTGGTGTACAGTTTGCAGAGCTTTCAGTTCTTGGTGGGCTGGGTCCAACGCAGGGACATCATGACAGGAGGGCTTGGTGGCAGCCAGGAAGAGCTGCTTGGAAAGACCACCAAGGAGGAATGGGTGAGGGACCAGGATGGTTCTCAAGGTCCTACCCCATGACTCACCTAGACACAACCAGAAATATGCTAGTCAGCAAGGCTTTCGCAGGAAGAGATGTTTGCCCTAGGAGCAAGATTCGTCGTGGGTACATCAACTGTTTGACCCCGAAATACAAAGTCATTGAGCAGGAGATGGATAGGCTCAAGAGGTCTGTTTCGGTTTCTGTCTAGATGTCCCCACAAAGCCTCGCGCATCATGGCACAGGCTTCTAGAGTTTGTGATTGAGCTGTGGTCTAGTGCTGGGACTATGGATTTGAGTGCTACACCCACCCTAGGGTACGTAGCCTCTACAAAATATATCGGACAGAAAGAGTCTTTTCTTGCACTCCTCCATTTTGCTCTTGCCACCTTTACTATTTTCTGCCACCATGAACTGTTGCCCTCTGCCATGTGCCACTCTGCCGTGAAACCAGCAGAGTATGGACGGAAACCTCCGCAGGCTGGGAACTCAATAAACCATTACTTACTTAATTTTGAGTGTGGGGTATTTTGTCCCAGCAATGAGAGAAAAGTAATCAAAATAAGGTCCATGTTGCCTTATTTGAGCAAGACACTTAAACAATGTGTGACTACCTACATTTTTAACTTTGACTTCTTCCCAACTCTTTCCAAGGCAAGTATAGACTGTTGGTTCCAGAGGATTTGAAGGCGCCTGTGATATGACCAATCAGTAACAGTGAGCTGCCTCTGTGTCTCACTGAGACTATGTTATTCTGTTTACTCTGTGAAACCTTCTTGGCAGTAGGCAGCTATGACAGTCAGCTTTCCATCACTGTGACAAAACACCCGAGATGATTCCTTAAAACAGCAAAGTTATTTTGGACTCACAGTCTTAGACATCTCTCCCTGTGGCACTTGGCTGCATTGTTTTGGAGCCTGAAGTAATACACTATGGTGGGGTGCATGGTATAAAACAACTGGTGATCTCAGGAGGAAAAGGAAATGAGAAGGGGCTCGGTCTCAATAGTCCCTTCAAGGGCATCACCCAATCTTTCAACAGATTCCACCTCCTGAAGAGTCCACAACTTCTCAGTAGTGCCACAGACAGGCAAGCAAGCCTTCAAATCATGGGTCTGTGGGAGACACCCAGACCCCAGTGGTGACATCTCCATGTTATGCGTTAAGGATCTGAGGTTAAAAAAACTAGAACTGAACTCTTAGAGAATGAGCAGTGAGGCTGGGATTCTCCCCAAGTTCTCTCTGACTCCAGAACTTCTGCCTTCCATTTTCTCTGACCTACTGCAAGCACACTGATAGGAACCTCCAACCCTTATGATATTCCCTTAATGGAACCCTTCTTACATTTATTTTTTAAAATTATTTTTGTAGAAAAGCTGGGGAGATAGCTTGGTGGTCTAAGTGCCTGCCTGGCAAGCACAAGGACTTAGGTTCAATGCCCAGTATCACATGCTGTGCAGGCCACAGAGACCTAGCATGATGGTGCACACCTGTAATCCCAGCAGTGGGGAGGTCGAGACAGGAGGATCACTACATGTCCAGGCTGTGTAGCAAAGCTCTGTACCAAATAAATACATACATTAAAAAAAGTATTTTGGGGCCGAGGAGATGGCTCAGTGGAATAAGCACTTCCCTGGCAAGTAAGGGGCTGAGTTCCATCCTTGGTTCTGAAAAAAAAAAAAAAAAATTGCAGTAATCATCACTTGACATATTGCAAATCTCTCCCTGATCTTGACTTGTTGTTAGTACTGGCAGAGGACCTTGTTCTCTCCATTTGGCCCCGAGGAAAGCTTCCTAGATGCCACTTGGTATAGAATTCACCCAGAGAAACACAACTGGGACACTAATCAGGTTGTCAGGGCCACTGCTAGGATCACAGGTAAACACTTATGAGTGTGAATAACTTCTTCACAGGGCACTGGTGAAGGGTAAAATGTCATGGGGAGTTATGTATGTCCCCAAGCAGAGAAGGAGCTTGGTGGGACGTCCAGGGCAGAGGGGAGAGGATGAATCCGGGAGAAGACATGAACGGGCAGACATTTCAAGTGGGCGTGTCCACCACCAAGCACCCTAGACCACCACTGAGACCTTATTGGAGAAAGATGAAAAGGAAAGAAAGGTAGGGGGAAAGGGATGGGAGGAGAGGAAGGAAAGACAAAGGAGGAAGATGACAAAGAGGAAAGGAAGAAAGAATGGAAGGGAAGGAGGGCAGGAAGAAAAAAATAGAAAGAAAACTGGTTCACCTAGGGTAGAATCATCCTTGACAACTGGCTAGAGAAGATGCCGCAGGAATGCAGAATAAGATGTCTAGGATGGAGGAAAGTAGAGACCTGGTGTCTAGGAGACACGTAAGAGAGCCAAAGGAGACTGCTAACGGGCACCACAGGACAACAGGAAGCCTGCTACATAGGAGCTTGGGCACAGGAGTAAGCAACACATGAAAGATCCCTCCTTTGCTGAGCTTCCATTTAAAAGTGTGAATCAGACAGAAACAAGGACAGATGTATTTGTCCTTTCAAATGTGAGTGCTACGATGAAGCTAAAAGGAGGCTTCTGAGGTACTGAGTTGGGTGGCAAGGGGCGGATCCTCTGGCGGGGTAGCTTTTAGATAGAAGAGCGTTCCCCACAAAGGGAACAGGGGCAGGGGGAGGGTCACTGAGGCCACAGATGCTCATCCTGCCGTGGGGCCAGGGGTGCCAAGGGGCTGTTGCTGGTTCAAACCCAGGGCTGTGCAGGTGAGCTCAGGGAATCTTTGGTTGTCAC
The DNA here is from genome assembly GCA_004027165.1 of Ctenomys sociabilis. NCBI lineage: Eukaryota > Metazoa > Chordata > Mammalia > Rodentia > Ctenomyidae > Ctenomys > Ctenomys sociabilis. The sequence goes on from PVKA01026263.1 coordinate 21,651, forward strand.
TGAGGCCATAGCCCTTCCTCCCTTGGTCTCAATGCCATGGCCCTCAACTGTTTAGGTGAAGACACTGGGAAGCTGAGGATGTCGTAGCTGCTATAACAAAGTCCCAAAGTCCCATAAGCAAGGGGAACTTAATTCTTACACTGTTAGAGTCTGGGAGTTAGAGAACAGGGTGTCATCCGGTCAGCTTCAGTAAGCGCCTCTGCCAGGTTGCAAATAGCCCTCCTGGATCCTTACATACTAGGAAAGCTAATTACCTCTCTGTTTTTATAAGGTCACTGGTCCTACTCATGAGAACCCCACCCTCATGACCCAATTAACTCCCCTAGGCCTCACTTCCCCGAACACTGGCACACTGAGATTTGGGTAGCAATATATGAATTTTGGAGGATCCCGACATTCAGTTTGTCACCCAGATAGCCTACCAGAAGTGCTGTTGTGTTGTCCCTTGAAGCTTCAAGAATAAAGAATATCTCCCCTCCACATGAATCCCATTCACACATTCAAATTAAGGCAACTCTTCCTTGCCCTGCCCTTGCTAACCCAAAGATAGGAGTCAGATACTTCTACTCCTACTTAGAGGACCTGCTGTGGACCAGCAGTGAGGCTGTTGATACAAAGTACCTAACCCAGTGATTGCCACCAAGAGAAGCATGAGAGGTGGGAGCGCTCTGCTGCCTGCATCCTTGGTCCCCAGACCGGGTGTGTCACTAGTTCCTTGGGCAAGCCTTCCTGTCCAGTTGTTTCTGGAGCAGTTGCCCCTCACTGGCTTTGGATACTGTCTTGTGACCCAGACAAGCTTAGCCCAAGGCAATACCAGAGGAGGAAGAGGTGCGTCAGAAGCAGGCCCTTGGAGACACTGGAGGAGTCTGAGGGGTTGAGCAAGCATGCAAGGCAAGGGTCAGCCAGACAGCTCAGTGGATTAAAGCACTTGCTTAGGCAGATGCAGGGACCAGGATTTGATCCCCATTGTGCCATGCCAGCTTTGCCCCCCAGGATGTGCTGAGACAGTGATTGAGACTGGGTATGGTGGTGCACACCTATAATCCCAGCACTTGGGAGGCTGAAAACAGGAGGATCACTTCAAGTCCTATCTGTGTAGAGAGACCCTGTAGATCACATACTAAATACATTTTTTAAAAAATGCCAGGCAGATAGGCAGCTAGGTCGCACTGTGGGGCTTGAAGCCCACATCTCTGCCGCCTTCTCTCTTTCTATCTCTGAGTCTGTTTTCTTTCCCTCTATGTCATGTCTCTCTCTCTTTCATCGTTTGTACATTTCCAACTTCCTGTCACCTGTCTCTTTTCTATGATGCCACCATCATAAGCAATAATTAGATGAACTTTACCTCCAAGGGACAATCAGTCCCCCAAACTGTGATCACCTGTTCCTATGACCACACCTACCTCGGGTTTCCTCTTCTTCCTATTTGTTGAGCTCTTCCAACCACACAGGAAACTCCACACAGTTGGAGAGACAGACGAGCAGCAGGAGAGTGATAATTCTTTCTCTGTCTCATGTTTTCAGCACACAGCCTACACACCAAAATACAATTTTATTCTTTTTTCATCTTGTTGGTCCAGCGGAGTTTTTTAAAAAAATCTACACTATGTGTAGTTCTTGAGCCTAGTGTATATTATTTCACCCAGAATCCCCACTTCTGCAGAATTGGGCAGACCTATTTTCAAGGCAAGAATTAGAAGTCCAGGAAAACACTTAAGAAGGAAGTCAGAGAAAAATATATACAAAAAAAGTAATCTTGCTTACACATAAATAGAGACCAAAAATGCTAAGTGCAGATTTTATAGATTTCTTGGGAACTTGTAATGTTCTCATTGTTTATTGTTTTTGTTAATCCCCCATCCATTCTCTATCATTACAAGCAGTAATAATTCTTAAAACAAAGCCAAATGGCAGGTTTGTGTGATTTATTTTGGAGGCCAAGAGACATCTTCCTTATCTCCTTGTTCTTCTTTGCAACTAGCAGGGAGATTCCTGGAAGAAAAACAGATGAAGACGAATTGTAAACAAAGGCAAATGCTAAGTTTTCTCTAGGAGAAAACAAAAAATAAGAAATGTGAATTCAGCTTGTTAAGAACTGAGTTTAAAAAAATTTACCCTCAAGAAAGCAACTTTCTTCCTGTATCAGTCTGTGTTCTTTGGCTACAACAATACTTCAGGCTGGGTGCTTTAGGCAGCCTTGACCATCCAGCCTTTGGAGGGTATTCCCCGACTGCATCAAAACATGGCAAAGATATGGAAAGGCAACTGACCATGTGCAGAAGAGCCAAGCACGTGGGGCGGCCTCATTTCATAATACCCCACTCTTGTGAGAACTAGCTCACTCTGTAAGACTAGCATCAATCTAGTGGGCGGCACTTCCAGGGGCCTAAAAATCTTGTGTGGGGGTCTCACCTCTTAAGAGTTGCACCATCTCTGCCCATCACCAGTAGGAGACCACACCCCTAACACATCAATATCACCCAAACCATGTCCAAACCCTAGCAGACCCTGACCACAAGGCATAGAAACTGCCTCATAGATTTCACACACCTGATGCTGCAGAGCTTACCTGCAGTTGTTGGCCCGTTGTGCTGCAATCCGCCAAGAGAGCTGGCAAACAGTTCCTGAAGCAACATCAACTGTATCCTCACTTCCCAGAAAGAGAATTCATTTCCTGCGGGAATTTTCCAGTGAAAGCTACAATTTTCCAACTGCCATTCTCAATCAGTTGTCTGTTTTCTAATCCCCACTTGTCAGTATTCGTTTAACAATTATAATAGCAGTAACCATAGTTACTAGCCAATGTTTCGGAAATCTAATACACACTGGGCACCTGTTTTACGTTCAATACATATAGAAGCTCCTTATTTCTCACTACATCAACAAGAGGGAGGGATAACCTCATCACTGTTTTATAGATAAGGAAACAGAGGCTTAAAATCTCACTGCCAGGTAACAAGGGAGCTTGGGTGCACCTACAGGCCACCACTCCAGAGCTCTTACTATCACAGCACACAAGCACCTGAACCCATAAAGGATGACTTTGGGCTGAGATGGAAGCTTCCCAGAGCCTCCCAGGATCCAGCGGACTTTAGAGCATTTAGCCCCACAAGTGCCTTTCCTCAAGGGCAGTTTTGCAAAGAAGCTCACAATCCACAGTAAGGAGATGAAGATAGAGACTCTGTGATTGAGTCGGGAGGAGGATCAAGGATCATTGCCCCCCTCCCCATCTCAGATCAGCCACTCCCCTCCCTGGTGCCCTGGACATTTTTGCAGCCCCCTGGGGCTTCTGCAAAACACCAGACTCAGGTTAGTCTCCCTCAACCAGGCATGGCCAACTTTGGAGTTTCTCTTCCTCTCCCAGACATAACACCCCAACACCTCCTCTTGATTCTGAGATACATTTGAAATGCTACAAGGTATCCCGATCCTTTACCCATGGGCTCCCCTCTGCTCATGCTTTCCTTCTCCTCTCATTCCATTAAGCTAGCTGACCTCCCGGCCATCTCCGGGCTGCTTGGAGATACCCCCACTGTCTCCAAACAGCCTCAGAAACCAAGCCAAGCCACTTTCCCTTAGCTTCTTCTCCTCCCATCTTAACCTGCCCATTGGGTCAGAGTAAGGAGCATTCAGGATCCACTGCCAAATCAAAGACAAAAATAACAATGACATCAACAAAATGCAAATTACTTCTCTTGCAAGAATTGTTTGAGCATATGCCACCCAGGCAGTCAGATGGCCCCAGGGAGGGGGGGAGCCAGATTCCTGCTCCGTGGTCCATGGCTCAACCCACCATGTCTAAGCTCCACCAGCCAGAGGACAGTGTGTTCTTTCCTCCAACACTGAACACTCCTCCTGGCAAATGAGGATGAGTGTTAGAAGAACAGCTGAAGATCTTTAGCCCATTTGACTATTTGAAAGAGGAAAGGGGGAATTCTCCTAGTAAACAGCCTCTCCCATACATTGCGTCCCCCTGAATGTGTGTCTACTACCGTGGCCTCTGTTACAGTTTACACCTAGATGTCTCCCCCAAAACCTCACCTTTGAGAAGGTGACTGGATCAGGGAAATGTGATACTGGAATAGTCTAGGATGGTATGATAGAGGTAATGATGGGAGGAGAAGCCTTGGGGGAAGCCGTGGGTCAGTGTGGACATGACCTCGAGTAGTCTATATCCCTTCTCCTCCTTTCCTCACTGCCTGCTGTCTGCCTGCCCTGCCATGAGCTCTCCTTCCTCTGCCATGCCCCTGTGCCACGCTGTACTGCCTCTAGCCAGCCGACTATGGACTGAAACCTCTACAAAGCGTGAACCCAAATTAATTTTTCCCCCTTCAACTTGTGAGTGGTGGGGTTTTTTTCCCCCAGCAACAAGAAAGTAACTAAGCATTTTTCTATACAACTTGAATACACTCAACAAATATTAGAGAATCAATACACAAGTATAGGAAACAGATCCGTGGCCATTTTTCAAAACAGGATGATACTTAATTTCTTTATATTGGTGAGTTTAAAATTTCCAACTAAGTTGGACCTAAATTTAAAACAGTTCCAAATATGTGGTGCTTGCTCTTAGAAAAGTTACCCTTAAAAATATCTGAATGGGTGAGAGCCATTTATTTATTTATTTATTTATTTATTTATTTATTGTAATTCATACAAGGTCTACAGGGTCTCACTACACAGATCAGACTTGCAGTGATCCTCCTGTTTTCAGCCTCCCAAGCGCTGGGATTATAGGCATTCACCACCACGCCCAGGGTCAGCTGCAGTCTCAGCACATCCCTGGGACAGTGCTGGCATGGCACACTAGGGCATCAAAACCACATTGCTGTGCCTGCCTAAGCAGGTGGTTTAGCTGAGCTCTCTGGCCATCCCTGAGTGAGAGCGTTTTAAATAAAACATACCTGTGCAGGCAGGGGCACATACATGCACAGCTCCAACTTATTTAAATACAGAATCCAAGAAACTACTTTATTTCTACTCATGCTTCTTCCCTAAGACAACTAGCACAAAATTAACCAAATAGCATGGATCTGGGGTTCAAAACATAAGAACATAATGATATCTACCTTTCCAGCTACTGATAGTAGCTTAGATCACTCCCTGAGTCTTTATCAAATGATCAAACCCTGGTTCTGTTTGGACCTTGGTGCTGTTGTTATATTTAAGAGTGTGAGACTTTGCCTCCAAGAGTATTAGTTTTCAAGTACTTATTCAAGAAACTGTACCTCTCATATTCTTCCTTTCAGAGTAGGGCTGCATTTCTATGTTGCCTAATCCATCTCCATATCGGTTAAACATCACAATAATTCTGTTGCAGTTACTTCTTATTCATTCCTGGGGCAAAATACCCAACGCCCAACAAGGAAGGAAGGGAAGGCTTGTTTAGCTCACAGTTTGCAGAGGTTTCAGTCCATACTCTGGCTGGCTCCAAGACAAACAGCAGCGGTTCATGGTGACAGAAACCAATGAAGAGCAGAGGAGGAGCAACAGCTGTGGTGTCTCTCAAGCCTCTCTCTTCCTTGTATGACTGCAAAGATCCGAGGGCCTCCAAGAAAGCACAGCTACCTCAGTCAAGCTCCTCTAAGGCAAGGGCGTGCAGAAGCCTTCCTCAACCCCTTTATATGCCCTTTAAGTACTCAGTCACTCTGGAGTGGGTCCTCCCCGCCCTGAGGTCGGCCCCTCCACTCCCTGTGGAGCAGGCCCCCCACACCCCCGGGCGGATCTGGCCAACTTGACACACAGTGTATCAACTACTACAGCTTTTCTTCCAAGTTTAAACTTAAGAGAGCAATCCTTAAGGAAGAGCAACCATAAGTACCTCATTTGATGCCGCAAGATATTTTACCACTTATGATTTCCACGGGCTCAGAGGAAGCTGAGAGGGAAAGAACAGTAAGAGTAGCTGTCCCAGTCGGGCGTGGTGGCACATGCCTGTAATCCCAGCACTCCGGGGGCTGAGGCAGGAGGATTGTTGTGAGTTTGAGACCAGCCTGAGCTACAAAGTGAGCTTAAGGCCAGCCTGAACTGCATAGTGAGACCCTGTCTCAAAAAGACAAAAAAAAAGAGTAGCTGTCCCAGTGCACTTGTCTCATGTTGGGCATTGTCCCCGTGGCTTCACAAGGATCTTTTTCCAATGCTTTGATAACTATATTGACACAAAAACTAAGGCTCAAAGAAATGATGCAGTCGAGCCCCAGGGACCGGCCGAGACAGCACAACCGACTGCGCATCCTCCTCGATTCTGCTCACGCCGGCCCAGCCTCAGAGACCTCCCGAGACAACGAGGCCCACTCCAGCAGCCTGCTGGATCCTGCCCACGCCATCTAGCCAGAGACCAGCCTGAGACAACGGCTGACCCCAGTGGCCCCCTAGATCCCGCCCCAAGCTCTCCCAGTGAGTGGGAATTTGCACTACTCACCAGGCTTCCCAGATCAGTGAGAGTGTGGTGAGTCTGAGGGAGAGCCATTGGCTTCTTCCCACACATGCTACCAGATCCCTGCTCCCAAACCCTCCAAGCCAGTGACCGGCCTGAAACCTCAGGACCCACTCACCAGCACCTTCCCGGACCCCCTGCCCTAAAGCCCACTGAACGAGAGGGAATTTCCCCGATCTCTGGGCATCAAAGTTCAGTGAGTGTAGAACTCAGGCCCGCCATGCCCGAGAGACATTTCCAGGTGATTGCCGGTCCCACCCCACAGCCCCAGATCCAGTCACTTGGAGTGAGAACTCCAAGCCTGCCACACCAGAGGCACATTTCTCAGAAATCCCTGGTCCCACGCCAAGGCCAGAAACCCAGTGCAGCCTGGCCTGTGAGTGAGGGCTACAGGCCCGCTGCACCGAGGGACCTTTCCCAGCCTTCTTGGGTTACGGCCTATAGACCCGGACCCAGCACAGGTTGGCCGACCCAGTACAGCCTAGTCGTTCAATAAAATCATCCACTATCCTTTTGTGAGCCCAGAAAACCCACCAAAGCCCAGGCCCACCCACCTAGACAGCGGCCTGCCTGACACAGGAGGGCTGACCTCTGCAAGTTTCCAGATCCTCTCCCCAAAGCCTGCTAAGACGAGGAATTTTCACTACTTGTTCTGCATCCCACTTCAGTTCGTGCTCGCCGGAACAGGGGACCAACAGAGGGGAACCAAGGAGCTGCAGCAAAAAAAGGAACTGAACACAACAGCTAGATCCAGGATAGGCATATCTGGATAATCTCAAACTTAATAGAACGGCACCCAAATCGCAAAACAAGCTAAGGTTATAGCTGCACCAAAGCTCTACCAAAGGTCAAAGGTCAGTGCTATACAAAATGACAAAGACAAGGGGGAAAACCCAATCCCAGACCTCGAGTCCACCAGTAAGGGCAGAGGACACTAGCTCAGCTGCAATGAATGAATTAACAGATACAGCACCAAAGGAACAACAGCAGAAAGCTATAGAGGAAATAAAATGAGAAGCAATTCCCCAAATTAAAAAAGAACTATCTGAATACATAGTACCTGAAATAAAGAATGAATTCCAGAAACATTGGGTGGAAAAACAATGCTCACACAGAACAAGTGCAGAGAGCACTATTCCAGCTGAAATATATGAATTAACAGCATCTGAAGCAAAGCAACAACAGCAGAAAGATCACGAGGAACTCAAAGCAGAAATAAGTTCTGAAATCAAAAAAGAATTCTTTGAAAAAAAAAGAATTCTTTGAAGTCATAGCATCTGAAATACAGAAACAAGTCCAGAAATATACAGAGAAAACCCAATCTGTAAGAAATACTGCAGAAAAACAATTAATAACTACCTCTAAAGAAGACATGGGTAAAAAAATTGAGGAGATCAGAAATATAATGGATTCCTTGAACGAGCAATACAGAAAAGAAATAGAACCTATGAAACAGAGTCAAAGAGATATAGAACTAAAAATATCAATAACGAGTCGACAAAACCATTTGAGTGAAAGCGAAGACAGAGTTTCAGATCTTGAAGATGCCAGAGCAGCCAGTGAAAAGGTGAGAAAGGCTCTCTTAAAAACAATGAGAATGCAGGAAAAAATAATCCAGCACCTATAAGATGATGCCAGGATGAACAATGTGAGAATAATTGGTATCAACAAGAAAGAAAGAGTCAATACAAATGACATAAAAAGAATTTGGGGAGAAATAATTGCAGAAAACTTCCCAAATATGAGGAAACAATCCAACATTCAGGTCACCGAAGTATACAGAACACCAAATAATTTCAACCCAAGTAGAAACACACTGAGACATACAATAGTTAAGATCCCAGAAATCCAACACAAAAATAATATACTGAAAGCTGCTAGAGAGAAGAAGCAGCTCACATTCAAAGGAAAACCCATCAGAATTACAGCCGACTTCTCTACACAAACAATGAAGGCAAGGAGAGCATGGAGCAGAGTACTTCAAGTCCTACACGAAAACAAATTCCAGCCCAGACTATTATACCCTGCAAAACTCTCTTTCAAGTTTGATGGAGAAGTGAAATACTTCCATGACAAAGAACGACTAAAGAATTTCATGATGACAAAGCCATCCCTTCACAGGCTGCTGAAAGATGTTCTAGAGAGAGACCACAATGACCAGAACTCCATGAATGAGAATGGAAGGAATCCACTAAACAGGACGGACAATTAAACACAGGTTACAAAGGAGTAAACAACAGCAGGTAAATATCATGAGAAACATAAGTCAGCACATTGCAATTATAACCATCAATGTAAATGGACTCAATTCTCCAATTAAGAGAAATAGACTGGCACAGTAGATTAGGAAACAAAATCCAAAAAGATGCTGTATAAAAGAAACACACTTAACTCAAAAGGACATTCATAGGCTCAAAGTCAACGGATGGAACACAATACTACATGCCCCAGCACCTCAGAAAAAAGCAGGAGTAGCAATTCTGTTCTCAGACAGTCTCAACTTCAAACCAAGAATGATCAAACGACACAAAGAAGGCCACTATATATAGGTCAGGGGAAAAATTGAAGAGCAAGAAGTAACACTCATAAATATTTATGCACCAAACACAAGAGCACCCAACTATGTAAGACAAATCTTAAGGGACATGAAAAACTTAATGTTTAAGAACACAATCTTAACAGGAGACCTTAACATATCCTTATCTCAAAAAGATAGGTCAACCAGACAGAAAATTAGCAAGGAAGTAGCAGAACTGAAACAGAGCTTGGAACAAATGAACCTGGCAGACATATACAGAGTGTTCCACCCAACCACAGCTGAATACACATTTTTTTTCAGCTGCACATGGATCATTTTCCAAAATAGACCACATACTAGTCCAGAGGTCATACAAAAGTATATGCAAGAAAATAGAAATTATCCCATGCATACTATCTGACCACAATGCAATGAAACTGGAACTAATGACAAAAGAAACCAGAAAAATCCACTAAATTCATGGAAACTAAACAACACCCTACTCACCAATCAATGGGTTGCAGAAGAAATTCAACAATATCTACAATTCAATGAAAATGCAAGTACAACTTACCAGAATTTATGGGATGAGATGAAAGCAGTTGTTAGAGGGAAAATCATAGCATGAACTCACACATTAGGAAAACGGAAAGGGAACAAATTCGCACCCTAATGTTGCACCTCCGACAACTAGAAAAAAGAAGAGCAAATGAAACCCAGACCACAAAGGCAGGAAGAAATCATAAAGATTAGAGCAGAAATTAATTCAATTGAGATAAAGAAAACACTTCAAAGAATCCACAAATCAAAAAGTGGTTCTTTGAAAAACTAAATAAAGTTGATAAGCCTCTTGCCAACCTCATCAAAAAGAGGCAAAAGAAAATTCAAGTACAAGGGATAAGGAATGAAAAGGGTAAAATCACCACATACCCAATGGAAATTCAGAAGATTATCTTGAGAATCTTTACGCTCACAGAATAGAAGACACAGAAGAAATGGACAGATACCTCGAAAGGTACAAATTACCAAAACTGAATCAAGAAGATATAACAACTCTTAATAAGCTGATATCAGCGAGCAAAATACGAAATGTAATAAAAAGCATACTGACAAAAGAAGTCCAGGTCCTGATGGATTCACAGCTGAATTCTACAAGAAATTTATAGAAGATATAATCCCCACACTCCACAAACTCTTCCATGAAGTTGAAAAGGAAAAAGTCCTCCCAAAATCATTTCTGGAGGCAAGTATAATACTGATTCCAAAACCAGGGAAAGACACAACCAAAAAGGAGAACTACAGGCCAATCTCCCTCATGAACATAG
>PVKA01026264.1:0-17500 GCA_004027165.1 Ctenomys sociabilis
GGGTGTCTGGAGTCTCTCTCCTCTACCCAGGGCAAGCTGCCATCCTGCTGCATAAAGGAAATGCACAAGTATGAGGAAAACGTGTCTGCATTAGTGACAGTTACGGGCTGACATCACAAAGGCCACCTGGAGGTGCGAAGGCTCATGTACTTTAAGACATATAGGAGGATCTAGGGAGATGGCTCAGTGGATAAAGCGCTTCCCTGGCAGGTGCAAGGGCCTGAGTTCTGTCCCCAGTTCCACCAAAAAAAGACATACAGGAGGCAAATGAGTGTGCTGTCGACATGTTCAGCTGCTGGTAGGCTGGCCCCTGTCCCGAGTGTCTGGAAGCTCAGGGTGGCTTCCTGGGTTGTCACAGGGACTGTGTACACTGAGTGGTCCTGCAGTTTTGTGGCACTTCCTAAGAAGCAAAGACACAGCCCATTCCCCTGTGCACCTCGGGCATCCGGGGCCCAGGGAACGTTTGTAAGTCTCTGAGACTTTAAGCTGAGTTCTTTGGTGTGTGTGGCGGGGGGAGGAGTGCAGAGTATTTTGGTGGAATTTTACCACAGATTGTGTTTTACTGGATTGCAAACATCTTAGCAATAGAAGAGTGTGGCTTGTTGAGTCTGGATCTTTACCAGGAATTGTTTCATATTATGGAGAACAGCCAGCCCTGTCACAGCATTCTCAGGTGTAAGAGCACCCAGCTTGGCACCTCTGACCATGTGAGCTCACAGCTGACAGCAACACAGGGACACAGTAGGGGGAGCCCTGCAGTCTGTGCTGTGCTACCTGGTGTGGTCATGTGCAGTCCTCCTGCTCGGGCAATGTGTTACTTGACTGAAGCTTGATTTCCTCTTTGCAGCCCTTGAAATGGCCGAGTGGCACAGTGACATCTGAAAGACTGGATGTGATGGAGGACTAGAGCAGGGGGTGTAATAGAAGGTATGCTGTGAGATGGGAGAGAGGATCTGCCTTCCGAGGAGCTGGGGGAGCTGCGAGGGTCCACAGACGCTGTGTATTCCAGAGGAGAGGCCGGGACCCTGGGTCAGGGGTGCAGATAAGGCCCAGCAGGCTCAGAGCATCCTGGAGTGTTAGGAGTGAGATGCAGGAAGAGCCAGTGACTGGTCAGTGTCCGGATGTGAGCATCAGGTCAGCTTTGGGTGTGGGGGTGGAGACTGGGGACACGGGCTCCTCGGTGTTCAGGAAGCAAGGACTGCCAGCTGCTGCAGTCAGGAATGCCAGCCATCTGGACTGGGAGCCCATGCAGGGTGGTGTGAAGAGGACACATTGCCAGTCCCCAGTGTAGGAAGCCTCAGTCTCCTCCACACCTGGAGCAGTCCAAGCCCGCTGCCTCAAGGCCTGCCCTGGTCTGGCATAAATCACCTCCAGATGGGACCCCTTTCCTCTTCACTTGCCCTTCCAGGCAGGCCCCCACCCTCCAGTGTCCAAGATTCATGGTTCCATGCTTGTTATTTCCCTGTCTGACACCACCAGGGGACAGAGAGGACCATCTATCTCATTTGGGATGAGTGGCTGGGGCCCAGTTCAGCCCATGCCTGGCATGGAGCGCAGTGTTGAGTGGTACTTCTAGGCACTACCTCGCTGGGGAATCCCTTGGCTGCTCAGTGACTCAGGGCTGGCTGTGGGGCAGGATTGCTATTCCCAGTAAGGAATCTCCTGAAATAGCTGCGGAGTCCTGTGGGTGCAGAGCTGTCTGTTCCCAGCAGCAGCCTCTCTCTAGGAGGCATCTGCCTGGCTTGGAAGCAATCATTTGTGAATTCTTCCTCTGCACTGAACTGATGTTAGACTTCAAGTTAAACTACCATGAGGATGCCAGTGCCAAAACAAGAGATTGAGATTTGGGGACCATGCATTCATGGGGCACACCTGGCCTATTGGGAATGTCAGGTGTCTAACTTGGGAGGGAGGGGTGCATCCTTCTGAGTCTGTATCCTTTTTGCATCTTGAAGTTGCCCATGGTTCTGCTGCTGTGGCTGTCCTGGTTGGGGGGCAGCTGGCAGGGGTGGCAGGTGGCTGAGCTATGTGGGCCTGGACGGTCCAGTCCGCTAAGAATCTGCTGTGTGCTGGGCTCGGGGCCACTGTGCCATTTCATCAGTCTCAAACCCCTTGTGTGATTTTAGCCTACTGTCTGGGAGAGAAAACGGAACAGGAAAGTTAGTAAATAACTTCTCCATGTCTTGTGGCTATAGAGTAGTGGGGTCAGGCCAGGTTCTGGGGTGACCTGTGCCAAAACATACTCTCTTCTCCCACTGCTGGCTTGGCTTCTATAGCTCGGACTGGTGAGGAAACTTGGAGGCCACCCCCAGCAAGCCCACCTCTAGAAAGAGACCCCAAATGCTCAAGGCAGTAGGTAGGCTAGAGGCTGGGGGGAGGCCTAGTGCAGGTACATGGGCCTGGAAGGAACAGCAGTGGGAATCCTTAAGCAAAGAGCAGGCTCTGCATGGACTCATGTGTCCTCTGTGCCCAGAAGGAGCTGGCCCTACTCTGGTGATGAAAGCAAGCTCAGAGAAGTTCAGGAGCTCCTCCAGGGTCAGCAGCAGGAGGGACGGGGCCAAACCTGAGCCCCATAGGGCAGAGTTGTGAACATCAGGTTCTGCAGCAGAAGCCATTACTGTAAGAGGCTGGGGTATACATAGGGCACCTAGGGCCAGTGGGACAGGACTGCATCTCAGAGGTTTTCTGGTGCCTTCATCTCCACATTAAGTAAGATCCCTTTAATTCTTACACACACAGAAAGTGCTTACTATAAATAATACAAATCACACGAAATGTGTTCTTTATATAGTGTAGCACCAAGCTCTCCTCCCACACAACCTGCTTGCTTTCTGAAAGTTATGATTGTGTGTCTCAGAACCCAGTGTTTCCACTAGAATGTAACTGCACATCTGCATAGGGCACAGTGTGACATCCTACGCAGGGGTCAGCTCAGGGTTCCTAGGAACATCACTTCATGCATTCATCACTTCTTTGTAAGGAGAGTACTCAGCATCTTCTCTTCTAGCCACTGTGCATTATACGATGCACCACTGTTAGCTAGAAGCACCCTGTGGGCACTGAATGTTAAGAACATAGACTTGCCATCTGGCTGTGAATTTGCACCCCTCCGGTGACTGCTCCTGGTCTCTGCCCTCCTCCCTGGCCTCTGGTGACCTGTTCTGCTCTCTAGTTCCATGAGCTCTTTGCTCTGATGCACACGATGCTTGTTTGTCTATGACTAATCCCCTCAGTGTGCTGACCTGCAGGTCCAGCCGTGCTGCCACCAGTAAGACTCCATTCTTTCTGGTTGAATGATGCTTCATTCTGTGCACACATGTTTGTACACATGTACACTGCCCGTTGTATGACTGTCCATTCATCAGCACACACCTTGGGTGATTCCACCTCTTACCTGGTATGATTAACACTGCAGTACGCTCTTGGATGTACAAATTTCATCATCTTTGGGTCTACCTAGAGAAGCCATGCCAGAGCGTGTTGGTGCTGTTGACAGTGGTGATGCTGGTGGTGGTTTGATGAGTTTCCATACTATTTCCATAGTGGTGAACCAACTCACATTCCCAATGGCATGTGCATTGCCCCTTTCTCCACATCCCCGCTGGCACTCCTCATCTTTGTCTTTTTGATAGTTCAGACTGGAAGGAGACAATGCCTCACTGTGGTTTTGTCTTGCATCTCCTTGGTAATTAGTGATGTTGGGCATTTTATCACATCCTTGGTCAGCTGCAAACTGTCTTTTGAGAAAGTCTGTCTAGATCATTTGCTCACCTTATACTGGATTCTTTGGAGTTTTGTTAAGGTTTTGAGTCCCTTATATATCGCAGCTGTTATTTGTTAAAAAGTTCAGGAATATTCATCTCATTTTAAGTTGTCTACTGTTATTCCTTTTGTTCATAAATCTGATGTAGCCCATGTTTCTTGCATTGTTGTGCTTTTATATTCTGCAGAAAACCCTGGCTGAGGCTAATGTCAGGGCATTTCCCTGGAGATTGTTTGGGCTTTGAGGTTCAGGAGCTCCAGGTGTTGAGCTGGCTTCTGTATGCGATGAGAACATTCATGCTCCTTCCTCTGCTGCACGATTGCTGAAGAGTCTCTGCTCTCCTCCAGGCTGCTCTGAGTGCCTTCCGGGGCCCAGGGCTAGGCTGCACACCCTTCATCATTTCATGAGGACCTCAGCTGGGAGGTTCTACTTTAACTGTAGTGAAGTGATGAGGGGGATGATATCAGAGGCAGCATGAAGGAGCTGGTGTTTCTCAGGTTGGTGCTTGGGCTTGGGGATTGAAAGGCCGGGCCTGATTAATCCAGAACACTTAGTAGGTGCTGTGATTACAGAGCACTTTGTTTCCCTGAGCCTCAGTTTTCTCATTTCTAGAATGTGCATATTAATGGTGCCCAGCTGTTGTGGTGCCAGGGATGAGCCTAAGTTATTTACACTGAGCTATATCTCACCCTTTACCCCCTTTAAAAATTTTGAGTTCTGCTCTTGTCCAGGCTTCTGTGACTCTATTTCCCACTGTGCAGATAGTAATGGTTTGCAGGCCATGTGAAAGCCTTGTGATCTGTGCTGTCTGGAAGAAGTGGACCAGCTGTGGTCTGGTGCAGGCCTTGCTGCCCACAAAAGTGGTGCAACCACAGGCCAGGGTGGCAGGGATTCCTGGAGTCTGTCCCGGAGGGGCACCCAAGGGCTCAGCTCCCTTCATTGCTCCTTCAGTGGCTTCTGCAGCTCTCATGTCCAGCTGGGTCTGGCTTCCCCCTGGCCCCTCTCCTTTGGGCAACACTTGGTTCTTGGTCTAGGGGTCTTGTTCAGCCCTGAGCTCTGCTAGCTCAGCTCTGTGTGGCAGGGGCACCCCCTGGTTAGCATGAGAGGCATTGCCCCGCATCTGCTGCAGAGGAGCTGAAGCCTTTAGGTGGTGGTCACCAGGTTGGCCAGCCCAGAGGGGGTACTGCACACTAAGTATGTGCACCCCTACTGTCAGCCACCTTGTGGGGATGTGTCCCCATTTCCAAGTTGCACAGTTCCTCAGAGAAGGCTACTCTCTTGGTTAATGGGGAGAAGTCGGACTCCTCTCCAGCCCGGCTGGGGGGCAGGCCTCAGAGGACTGCGACTTCCTACAGCTTGTGTCTAGAAGCTGCCTTAGGCCACCCCTACATTTATAGGCTACATGCCTGGGTTCTGGTGTGCAATCTGGATATGCCTAACCATGTGGTGGACAGCCTGGCCTCTGATATCTCTGTCCTTCCATTGGGTTCTTAAGGAGGCCATAACTAGTAGACAGAAAAACAAGGTCTGGGGTGGGGGCAAGCTGAAGCCTGCTTTTTGTTGTGTTTTGTTCTTTGAGACAGAGTCTCATTATGTAGCCCAGGTTGGCCTCAAATTCAATATATATCCCAGACTGGACTTGAACTCACAGCGATTCTCCTGCTTCAGCCATGTGAGTGCTGGTATTACAGGTGTTTGCTACCATACCCAGCTGAAGCCTGTTTATTGTGTTTTTATTGTTTACAATATGTATTAAGACACCCCTGGGACACACAAGGAAGCCCACCTCTCCCTGTGTACTTCCCTCTCTTCCTCTTGTGCCAATTTGCACAGGAGCTTTGCAACCTGCTCTTGCCCACCCCCAGATGGCAGGAGCTCCCCTCTGCACCCACCTCCTGGACTGCTCTCTGAATTTTCTGAAGGCTGGTGGCTCGGTGGTGCCTGGCTGGTGTATGGCCTGGCGTGTGAGCAGAAGGCCCTCTGTGTCTGTATTCTTTTTCTCATTGCACCCAGTTGGCACAGAGACAGCTCTGATGGGGTGCAGTCTGGTGGGTGAGGTCTGGGCGGTCTACTGAGGAAGGCTTCCCCCTCCTCTGATGGAGGAGGTATGTGTCTGATGGGAGCCGAGGTGTCCAGGGTGGGGGGAGGCAAGTGTGTAGGGAGGAGAGGGAATAGTGAAGAAAACCACTGGGATCCAGGTTGGAGGCCACTCTGCCTCTGCTGGCTGAGAAAGGAGGAGCTCCAGGATCTGTACACCAGGGGACAGGAGCAAAGCAACAATGGAACACAATTCTGTGCCAACTTTCCTGCTCACTGTCACACCCTCATGCAGGGAACATGAGTTGCTGTAGCACTTGGGGGTCTCAGATGATCTGGGCTTATGGCCCCTGCCAACCTACTGGCCAGGGACAGAGTTGAGCCCTGAGTTCAGATTGTAAGTGCTGTGACCCTCTGTGCTTAGCCAAGGGAATAAAAATGCCAGTTGTTTAGCCCAAGAGTAAGTTGGTACAGCCACCTGTTACCACCAGAGGCATTGGGCACACACACCCTGCCATCTGCCAGCGGGCTCACAGACTGGACCTCCAGACCATGTGCCAGTGCCCCCTCCCTGCTGTCTCCTGCGCTGTCCATGCTGGCCTGTCAGGTGGATTTTTCAGGGTAGGTCAGTTGTGTGGGTGGCCGCTGCAGAACTGCCACGTGAGCAGCAGGTGGCCTGGAAAACCCCAGATTGACTGACTCCCTTGTACTAACCTCTGTCCCCAAGCTGCCTGTACCTCCAGCTACCTCAAAACATGCTGATGGCCATGGGCACTGTAGGACATTACACACTGTGGCTCCTGCTGGTCCTGGGCTGTCCAGTGCTCTGGTCACAGCTCAGCCCCCTACTCATCTCCCTGTGCACAGGGGCTAGCAGACGTGGCTCTGCTGCCAGCGGCATTCCTTTTTCTCTTCCCTCCCACCCCACATGGTGCTGTAATTAGCTGCTACACTTGGGCTTTCTCAGTGGGAAGAGCCAGAAATAGACTGCGGCTTCCCCAGCTTCAGGCAGCAGCAGCAGCACGTCACAGGCAGTGCCATTTCGGAGCCAGGAGAGGGGAGCTAGGGCCAAGGCAGCAGTGGTGCCCTGGAGCTCTGAAACCTGACTGCTCTTGCCCCACAGCTTGCTCAGCTCCTATCCTAACTGTGCTAGGGCTGTTTCTCCCCTGGCTCTGAGAGCCCCTCACTCCCAGGGTACAGTGTCACTCCAGGGCTGCCAGAACATCAGCCTGCTCATTCTCTACAGTGGGGGTCCAGGACACCAAGTGCACCCACTCTTCCCTTCATACTCACCTGCCTGGGCACTGGTTTACTCACAAGAGCTCTAGGACCAGAGGAGGCACCCAGTCAGCCATGCCATCTGTCCCACGCCATGGCTCTGCCCACGAGATGCCTACATCCTGCTCTGAGCAGCCACTGAAGGTCAGCAGCTAGTGGACAGCCTGCACTCAGGCAAGGCCACCTCCTGGACCTCAGCCCCAGCACCTTTCCTGCCCAGCCAGGCCCATCCTGGTTCCTGAGAGCTGGTATGGACAGCACTCTACTACTCAGTCTTTCTTTAGGACCAGCAGTGGGCACTGGTAGCAGCCCCGCTTGCCAGAGTCTGGAATCTAACTTGCGCCTGCCAGCACTCAGAGCTGGCAATCAGAGCAGACAGTCTTGCTGCTCCCCGCTCCCACAGGTGCTGATACCTGCATAGCAGCACCAATCCCAGTGCCATGCTCTCCAGGGGAGACCCCTGCCCCGGGCTTAAACTCCAGACTTCACGCACCAGTCTTAATCTAGGTTTTCATTCTGGAAATGGTAGAGTATGTGGTGCTGGTATTTCTTAATGGTCCCTGTAGAATCCCATAGACATTTCTGAGCCTAACAATGGTGATACTGTTCACCCTCACTTGCACTCCTCACAGACCCAGCCTTGCACAGTCTTTCTGTGGGTCACCTCATGGGCAAAGCACCCCAGGGAAAGAAGACTCCAACCCTGGAGCCCAACCCACCCCACCACCCCACCAATAGCCTGTGGCTCTTCTAGAGTCGGAGCAGTTCACTGTCCAAACCTAGGAAACTGGCAATCATCAACCTGTGAGACCTGAAAAGCCCAGCCCCAGCACCACATTTTATTTCAGGCTGCCCAGGGTGGGCAGCTGCTTAGGGTGCAGTCCAGAGGGCAGGGTCTGAGCAGAGCAGTGTGTTTGCTTGTAGTGCCTGGGCCACTGCACAGGGCTCCAGTAGTCCCTGCAGTGTAGGAAATGGGCGTGTAGGAAGGAATGGGGCAGGACTCAGCTCCTAATGTCAGTGGGAACACTTCGCAGACATGAAAGAGCAGTTAGGTCATCCAGAAAACAAAGCCCTTCAAACCTGCAAACACAGCTATCTGCTGGGCTCCTTTTCCAGTGCCTGGGGCCTTGTGTATTCTAGGCATGAGCTCTACCCCGAGCTACAGCCCCGCTCCTTGATTACTCGTTACTGATTACTTCCTAATACTTTGCTTATAAATGTCAGAGAAAATGCTTGCCATCTAGAAAGGTTTCTGAGAAGACCTAATGCCTTTTAAGATGTACCCCAAAGTTCTTGAGAAATTACTAAGTTCTGAACAAATGTTATTGAACAACTTTGTATATTATCTCCCTTCTCACAACTCTCTGAAAAGCTTTTCACTTCTCTTTTGTCAATGAGAAGATAAGGCTCAGAGAAGTATGGTGTTCAAGGACACACAGCCAATGATACGTCTCCAATCTGTGTTCACCCACTCCCAAAGGGCATCTGCTACAGCCCTGTCACACCAACTTCCCAGGCCAGGACTAGCTGCCAACCCTGGGGATTACCTGGCCAGGAGAGAGCCTCTCGCCCTCCTCAGGCAGGGGAGAGTGTACCTCCCCCCATACATTCTATACAGGGCTCCTCCTCTCCAACCTCTGTCCTGATCTCGTCCTCTTAACCCAGCACCTCCAGCCCAGGGGCACACGGTGTGGTGACCATGTCTTCAGTGTCATCTTCCCACAGCTGGTGTTCATTTAAGTCTCCACAGACATGGAGCTTTGTCCCAGTCTGTCGTCCATCACACCTCCCACTGTATTTCCTCCACAGCACCGGCCACTCTCTGGAATCATTTTCTTTCGTTACTGTCTTCCTTTGCATCTGTGCTGTGAATTTCCCACTGCAGGGAAACCTTGCTCAGCACTATGTCCTGAGGGCTTGGGACAGTGCCTGGCATGTAGCAACTGTTTCACAGCCATTTGCTGACTGCCAGAATGATTAGCATTGCAGTACTGAGCTAAGCTTTGCAGGCTGTGTGCAGGCAGATGGGGAAGGTTCTTGCCCTAGTCCTGGCCAGGAGTTGTGGGGAGCCAGTTTGGGTCTTAGGGAACCTCAAAGAGGGATATGAAAGCAACCACCCGGAGAGCTAGAAGACACACAGCAGCTCCCAAAGAGTCACACAGTAGCTATTGTGTTTAAGTGTGGAGGGAGGAGCAGCAGCTTTATTCTGGGACAGGGACTGCAAACAGGAGACAAGCAACAGTCTCACAGGGACCAAATGCTCTAGCCCCCAAGACTGGGTATTCAAATACACAACCCTGTTGAATCCCTGCAGAGAGGCTAAAAGATGGGGAAGTGGGAAGGTATCTGGCTCTAACCCAAGGATATTATCTTAGCTGCAAAAATAAGTGGAGCCTGGTGTTAATTTTAGCTAATTATGCTTCCCTCTGCTGACAGATGTGTTTTGGGGTTGGGGGGGCTGTGCCCTAATTCCCCCAGCAGGAGACCATCTGGGAGTGATCCTGCCTTCACACTCTACACCAGGGCCTGGGTGGTGACAGGAGGGACAGGGAAGTGGGCTCGGCACCCTTAGCTGTGCCAAATTGGAGGAGATTCCTGGCTTCTACTAGGCAGGCAGCTCCTTGAGTGAGCTCACTGACAAGCGCAGGAGGCCTGACGCCTTGGTCACGCCCCCTGTGCTGGCTGAGGGAACAAACGAGGGAGGCGGCACTCAGCATGTGAGGGCGGGATCTCCCCGTCTCTTCAGTGTTATAGACCAGAGGCAGCCAGGGGAGGGGCAGGCATCTGCTCTCCAGGCATCTGTTACCAGGAGCCCAAAGCCAGGTGGTGCAGTCTGCCCCTCCCTGAGCCAGCAGCCAGGGAAAAGAATTTTCTGAGTGGATCCCCGAGCTACTTAAACACACCGTCTGGACGTCTGGACGACAAAGCAGGGCGGTGTGGCTAACGAATCTGAAATATGAAGACCTGCGAGCTCGGTACTGGAGCAAGGACTTCCACAGCAGCTTCGTGACAGGGCGGCCTCCCTCCCACGTGGGAGGCTGATTTGATCTTGCCAGCAAGAGGCACCAAAGGTTCCCTTTCTCTCCTCCTTTTGAGGCCATCATCTTTAGGGGTGTGCCAGTCACCTCTCACCTTCAGTCCCTGGATGGAATCTGCAGGCACCCACCATGGTGCAAAATATAATTCTGGTGTTTTTCCGCAGACGGCTGAGCCAGAGACCTGCAGTGGAAGAGCTGGAGAGAAGGAACATCCTGAAACGTGAGTAGCTGGGGTTCTCCAGAGACTTTCCTCGCATGCTTGCTGAGGTGCTGAGGCTGTGAAAGAGCTTCTCCAACCCAACCGCAGGCTGAGTGCTTCTTAAAGCAGAGTAGCTAAGAATTTCGGAGAGCAAGCCTCTAAAGAAAGTTGATGTGGGCAAAGACAGTATCCTTTAAAATGTAGAGAAATGCTCACTCGCTAGGATAATTAAGGAGGAACTTGTTTTCTGGGTTAGTCAGTCATGTAGCTAGCTCTAAGGGAGATGAAATGGTGCCATACCCTTTTTTTGCAAGTTGGATATCGAGCAAGTTTTCCTGGCAGTTTTGGATGGGGGTCCTAATGGCTGCAGAATTCACAGGCTAGGTCATCCATCCTACTAGTGCAGGACATGCCCCTTGGCTGTTACAGCTAGGAGGAAAAGATGGTCCGCTTAAAAGTACAGAGAAACCAGGAAATTATGCGTGCCTTGTGACTCTGAAATTCGAGGACCCTCTACCCTTCTGGCCTTGAGTTTCCCAGGGGGTATATAATTATATACATCTATGAATAACCTTGCTGTACAGGGCTTCATTTCATTAAAAAGTCATTGATAATTGGTACTTTATTTTAAAGAGAAAAAAAATGACACAGAATTTCAAAACAAAACAGGAGATTAACAATGGTTAATATGCTGTGTATTCTTATCTTCAAAGTAGTTGGCTAAATTACAAGTATAGGCATGCATAATTGATCAAACAATATAAACACACTTTTTCAATGAACTGAAAGAAATCCATAGAATATATATCTATATATCTATATATCTATATATAGATATATATATATCCTCTTCTTTCATCCATCACTACTATTTTTTCCCTTTCTTTGAGTAGTTTCTTTCCCTTTCACAATATCTATTGTAGGTTCTGGACAGTGTCTTCTAGGGGCCAATCATACAACATTTTAGTTGTTTTTTTTCTGTGAAAAATGCAGACATTCTCTGAATTAGTTCTGTGAACACCATTTTACACAGTTAATGAGCAGTGGACACTGTGCTCTACTCGATTCCTTTCTTAAGTTTGCCTCAGTGCCCTAATTCCCCCAAACAATTTCTTCCTTTGTAGATTAGTGAAAGTACTTAGCCATCAGACTAAAAATTAAAAGTTTTAATCTTTAACTACAGCAACTACTATCCTGTTAACTAAGTGTAGCTTGAAGATTCAAAGATTTTTATTGCTAGCATGCTTATCAATGTAGGCAGACCAGAAATTTGGGTTTCAAAAAATTAAGCCTCTTGATTATAAAGCTTTTAAGTCACAAGTGCTATTAAAAATTGTGGGGTAGAGCTGAAGGTTCGTTCAAGCCTTGAGAAGTCCCACTATCCACTGTCCAAAACAGGAAGACTGCTGCTGCCTGGGCTGTTAACCTGGAAACATTTTTGAGGAGTAGCCTCTTCCCTTCTCCTGTGGGCAGCCAGATCCTCTTACTCATAAGTGCCTCTAATTGTGTTATTCATTAAAAGTAAATATTGAAACCTTGAAAATAGAACCCGTGCTTAATCAAGGTGGCTAACTGGAGCTGCGCACACACATCTTTAGGGCACAAACGGGAAATGGACTGTCTGTAGTGACCATGGCAGTCCTCTGTGAACACTGTCCCTTGACCATCAAAGCAGATTTGTCCTTCACTCTAAAGCCTTCTTACGTCCAGAGTGGGAAGACCTGAAACTTTTGCTACTAGGTTTGTGTTAGGTTTTTGTTTGGTTGCTTTCTGTATGGACACTAGGTAACCATGTATGACCCAGTACAGAATCTCCCTCTCACAGGCTGGCACATGGGGAATCACTCACACTGCATTGGATCCTTCTCATGTAATAAAATCCTAGACTATGATCACTTTGTATTTACTTCCCTCCAAGCTGGGAACTCATGACCAATTGCAGTTCTGAGAAAAATTCAGAAGTCTGCTGTGCTTTCATGAATGAAACCACCCTGAGTTGTTCTGTATGATGACAATATGAATAATTTTGACAAATGAATATTGGCAAAAAGGGAGCTAGAGTTGAACTCCATTTTTGCCTGACTGCACTGTTTGTATTCTTAACCATGATAGCAGATGCAATAATATATTTTTGAGTATCTGTGGAAAATTCATGCACAATTGTCCAAGCTACTAGAGTTGTATCTGGAAAATGGGGGTAGAGAAGTCCTGATAATGGATCCTTTGTCTTGTGTAAGGTTTTCTGGCCTGGGTATAAGACATCTACACATATCACAAAGGGTAGCCCAGGAAGGTCTGTGGGCATAAGCTAACAAAAACATCAGAGCAGGTATCTGACAGAACTCTTCAAACAAGCAATCACTCATAGACACTTTCAAAGAGAATTCACCAAAACCCCGCTGCGTTTGTGTGACCTTAGTAATCAACAAGATATTTTCACACACAAAGATTCTGATGAGACTTTCTTACTTCCACATAGAGCTTGTACTGGGGATTCCTCTGTAAACTATTTTTAAGAAATCTGAAGAATTACTTTCATATCATTATTTTAGTCTTTCATAGTTGGCCTTATACATGACAATTTGGAATTTTTCTAATTGTATATCATCCACTTTATTATAGCTCAAAAATACACTTTCTTCTGGTTTTTCATGTGGCTAGAGAACTAAGCACATAAGGTTTTCTTTTTTAGAATGCCCTAGTTCAAGAAAGGTGACTCTTAGAGAATCAATAAGTACAATTACTGACAAATAAATGCCCATATACTCAATCTCCCAAATGTATGACTGAGCTGTATCTTGTTTTTTTTTTCCTAAACAAAGTCAGATGATGTGAAATTATGTTAGCACCAAATAGTAGGATTTCCCTTTCCAAAACCTGTTGGTGTTTCTAGGAGTGGTGATGGCTGAGATCTTTTCCCTGGGAACGGAGTTCTGTTCAGGTCAGAGACAGGAGACTTTGTTTAGCAACACAGAATGCCAGAAATAGGACAGCCATTACCTTGCACCTCAGGAAAAGGCATACATGGTATACTATAACTCATTGTTTGGTTTATCTTTAGCTTCCCAGTATTCAGTCTGAATGCAGGTTGGTTGTTAATAGTCAAACTCACCAAGGCAAGCCAAGCCAACTTCAGTGAAAAGTTTGTGCTTCTTTCAAAGACACTCTCATGTAGAGAGGTGTCCATAGCTCAGTAAGAGTCTGCCGGAATGTTCACATATGATATGCACTCTGATGATACACATTCCAGACAAGCATGTGTTGTCCAGAATCTGAAAGAGGGTATCCCATATCTTATGTTGGCTACCTAAACAGTACCAAGTATTAAATAGAAAAAAATAACCAGGAAAAAAGCAATGACACTGCTATTTATATTCAAATGTGTATAATTATTCTACTACAGTTATTTTGCATACCATCTGTGCTTCTCAATGTAAATATACAAATAGATACTTGGATAGGATAGAGACAGACAGACAAGTGATTCCTGGAGAAAAGCAACAATATGATCTGTGGATGTTTCTATGGTAGAGACAAGGAGAACCAGGCCAGGATGATCCAATGTAACAATTAATACTGTGATCTCCTGAGCAGTGATTAGCAAAATGGAGAATACAGGCGGTGATGCAGGAAAAGGTATGATTTACCAGCTGTCTTTAATATCCTATCTGTAGCCTCTGGGTAGATCTTGAATACACTTCTTTGCTAAGGGGAAGAACATCTCAACTTATTTTTTTTTTTTGCCTACTTTAATCTTTCACAGAAAGAAATGATCAGACAGAACAGGAAGAAAGAAGAGAAATCAAGCAAAGATTAACAAGAAAGGTACTGTATTTCCTGAATTTTAAAAAGTAAACTAGAGAAAAAAGTTTGCTTCTATAGCAAGTGGAATGGGTAATCTAAGACAGTACTGCCCAGGATTGTGAATTATTTCCTAACACGAACCCAGTGAGATTAACACTGGTTAGCTCACCAAAGCTCCTCAGAGAGTACTGCTCCTGGCCACCACCCAATGTCACCGACTGGCATTCCCTGTGAAGTCCTTTTCTAGCACAGCAGCAGCTTGGAAAGGCAGTAGAGGCTTGAGGACCTTACCTTGAATTTCCTGGTGGAGGCAGAAGCTGAACAGGCATTTTCATAACTTGTACAGTGTCTAATAAAAACACTGGCTTAGCAGTGTTTGAATTTTACCTTTTAGACTCATTGTTTTTTGGTCACCTTCAATGTGTCCAAAAGCTCCCTCAGTGCAGTACACTTTATTAGTACCAAGGGACAATCTGCATGACTCAGAGTTAAAATCTGTACATTGGTAGGAACTCTTTTAAGAAAACACTGACCATTTCTAAATTCACATAATCTGCTATTTCCCTTTCTGCCCTGCAGTGACTTTGGTGTAGTACTAGTAGTAGTATAACTTTATCAATAATTTTTTCAAAAAGTATTTATTTAATGGAATTTGAAAAGAAGCTATTTTTGCTATAAAATTCAAGTTAATTCATCAGCCATTCCTTGGTCCTATAAGATACAACATTTAGAGGATGCTGATAAAAACTGTTAGAGAAGGGCATTGTGATTTAAGAAAATATAATTTAGGCACTGCACATTACAGGTTAATTATGTGATACCTAACTATAATGATCTTTTATTGTAGCTTAATCAGAGACCAACTGTTGATGAATTAAGAGACAGAAAAATTCTGATACGTTTCAGTGATTATGTGGAAGTAGCAAAAGCGCAGGATTATGACAGGAGGGCAGATAAACCCTGGACAAGACTGTCAGCAGCAGATAAGGTAAGAAATGCCTGTGCTGGTCAGGGGCCTTGGTCTTGGAATATGGGCAACATGCATCATGCCAGGAATTTAATTTTATACCATGGGAGCCATCAGCCTTTTACACTAAGGTTATACTTTGACTAGATACTGGTTTCACAAAGATAACTTGAGGTCAGAGTTGATAAACAGTTCACAAATAAGGAACAGTTTTTTTCTTCAGAGATTTGGCACTGTCTGGAGACAGTTTTATTTGTTACAATGATGGTGTTGCTCATATCTGGTGAGAAAAGACACTTCATTTTTTCCTACATATTACAAAATAATAGAGGCAGCAATTATTAAGATGACAGCTAATCCATAAGTATGAAAATGTATTTCCTGTTAACTTTTTAATGTCTTGTTTTTAATTTTAGGCAGCAATTCGTAAAGAATTAAATGAGTACAAAAGTAATGAAATGGAAGTACATGCATCAAGCAAGCATTTGACGAGGTAAGATTTCTGTTCTTATGTCATAATACCTCATGTAGGTTCACACACAACTCCAAGAACCCTATATTCAGCTAGACAAATGTGGCACTTCTGCAGAGAATGCAGCGAACAGAAAGTACTTCACTGCTGTCTGTTCCTATGGAATTTTATAGAGCTTGGTAAAAGGAGATATGGAGAAGAGTACATATAGGCTGCTGGTTTATTTTAGTTTATATTTAAGAAAATTAGACTCAATGAAAATAATTTTTCTCTACATTTGATTCCCTTTTCCAGAAATTCAATTTGAAGTTGCCAACTTGACTGCTATGAAATTACTCTCTACTTTTCCATTTATTTTGTATCTTAATATTATATTAGCATCTTTAACACACATTAGTTTCCCTATAGCTAATAGAGCATTTCCTCAGCAATAGTGAGTACCCACCATTGTTCAGGCACTGAAAATAAGACTGTTAGTTAATATGATGCAGGATTGATAAAGGAGACCCCTATCTATATGGAGCTTAATCTACTGGGCACATATTTTCTATTTCTTCTATAACCAAATTTTTTTCTACCAGAATGCTACTGCATATACAAAGGATGACACTGGACCTTCAGTGAAGTTCATCACTGCAGTATACATGCAGTGTCTTTGTTTCCATGGCCATGACTAGCAATAATTATCTTAAATTCTCATATGCCTTTAGCCCTAATGGGGGTGACTAGGACCTAACAAGTTTTCAACTGCAACGATAGTTTTGTCCTCTCTCCTTCTGTCTAAAGATGCTCAAATCACAAATACAAAGAGAAAAGGCTTGTATACATACACTAAAATTAATGGATATTTTGTCATCAAGTGGCCACTGTAATTGTTATTTAAATCAGGAGGCTAAGGCAGGAAGACTGACAAGTTTGAGGCCAACTTGGAGGCAACCTGGAGAGAGCTTGTTTCAAAATAAAGCTCATATGTAGGGGTTTGATTACAAGTAACACCCCCAAAACTGTTCTGTAAAGCTCATGTGGCTATGGAACAAAAGCTAGGTAGGTATCTGTCTCCACTATACATTACTAAAGTACATATTAAGATATTTTGTAAGTTCTTTTTTTTTTTGTCTTTTTTGAGACAGGGTCTCACTATGCAGCTCAGGCTGGCCTTAAGCTCACTTTGTAGCTCAGGCTGGTCTCGAACTCACAGCAATCCTCCTGCCTCAGCCTCCCGAGTGCTGGGATTACAGGCATGTGCCACCACGCCCGGCTCTGATATTTTGTAAGTTCTTGATAGCTTCCTCATATGATAAAATTTGAGTGAGCCCTAAATCTGAAAATTAGGAGACAATTTGCTATTTTTACACATTTTAGCACTTCATATCAATTTTAAGTCATATTTTAGTCATTAGAGTATCTTAAATATTATTAGAAACATACCACTTACAGAAATATTCTCATAACTTCTACAATTCCAAATAATTTATCAACGGATTCATTACTTTTATCAGTTCAACAAAGAGCCAGCCCATCTGTGTTCTTCTCTTGTAACTTCAAACTCAGTTCTAGGCAGTACTAAGAATTCAGCATATATGTTCTGGGGTACAACAGAGGTCAGGGAGTCTGCAGCCCTCTGAGGCTCTCTACTTATGTACTTTAACCAAAGCAGCTCTAATGTTTTACATTTTAAATTTCTGAGATACTTCCAGCAAATTTATTTGTGGAAGGCTTTTAATTGCTAAAAATGTATAAATTCTTTCTTTTTAAAAATTTCTAGATTCCACAGGCCATAGAGATTTTCTTCTGAGAAGAATTTGTGTTTAATTTTTGATACCAACTCTGAACATTCATCAGGGAACTTTCCTGGAGCTCAGCTCAAGACTACCTGCTGTGTGAGAAGAGCAGAGTCACACACTCAGGTGCACCCTGGCCACACTTACCTACAGGAGGAGCA
>PVKA01026264.1:22500-31920 GCA_004027165.1 Ctenomys sociabilis
AACTATGCATGACTTTAAAACCATCTATCTCCTTTGCTAGTGTAGTGATGCAAGTCTGTAATCCCAGCACTCTAGGAGACTGAGGTAGAAGGTTCACAAATTTGAACCCAGCTTGGGCATTTGGACAACTTAGTAACTAAGTAAGACCCTGTAACACACACACACACACACACACACACACACACACACACACACACACACACACACAGAAAGAGAGAGAGGAGAGAGAGAAAGCTATTTAAGCAAATATGTTTGGATGTTTGAAACACACTGAACAAGATGGAAAGAAACTAAAAACAACTAAAGATGAAGAGAGAAGTCCTTGTTTTGAGAGTTGAGATGCTTATTAAAAGTGCACATAAATGCAAGGACCTGAGTTCAATCCCTTGTTCCATCAAAAAAAAAAAAAAAAAAGCACCGATGAAGCGTCATATATAATAGTCTAATGTCAAATTTTTCATACACTGTGAATAAACGCTAGAGATGACTGTTACATGGGACTGGATAAAATGACCGAAAGAGAAAGTATAGAGTGAACAAAAGTGAGAGACTAGAAATGAGTTCACATAAAGAGGTAAGCAGAAGCCAGAAAAGGGTAAGAAAGAGACAAATTCATGCAAGCTAAGGATTTTAAACATGAAACAGCACTGACAGGCTAAGAGATCAGATGTGCTAATAATACAAATGGTGATTCTGTAAGTAATTTC
Organism: Ctenomys sociabilis; assembly: GCA_004027165.1. NCBI lineage: Eukaryota > Metazoa > Chordata > Mammalia > Rodentia > Ctenomyidae > Ctenomys > Ctenomys sociabilis. Next base: position 23,208 of record PVKA01026264.1, read on the forward strand.
AAGAAGATTAGAGGCATAAACTTGGACTTGCATGAGTAGGTGATTGCCCTTAAGCAAATATGAAACAAAAGAAAAATCAATAAGTTGGTATTGATACAGGTAACATTTGATTTTAGGATAAAGAAAAGAGAATCATGAGGAGAAACTATCAGTTGCTTTATCTATTAGGTAAGGAATTCTGAAAAAATAATCTGGAAATGTAATAAAGCCAAATATACAGGACAGAGTAAGAACTGTTAAGCATGTTGAATTATGTGGTCACTAATTTTAAACCTGATTATATAATTTTCTTCAGAGTTGTTCAGCTTGTAAAATAAGGGTTGTGGATTATTAGGTAAGGCTGAGAGGAGAAAAAGGGTTGCGATTATTGTTTTGGACTATGGCAGAGAGAATGAGTATATAAGACTAGACACTTAGGAAGGACAATAGAGAAAAAAATGGAGTAAATGTCCTGTCTAGAAAGCAAGCTGGGAAGATAGCAGGTTGGATGATAAGAATGTTAGAAACTGAGAGTCTGAGGTTCTGTTGGTAATAGCAATTATAGCAGAAAGTTTATAAGGGCTGGAAGTATGAACTTGGGATGGATTATACATATAATGTAGTATGGTAATAAGTGTGCTGTAACAACTTAAGGGTCTTTTAAGATGAGCTAAATAGATAAGTCATGCATGATGGGATTAGTTCTAAACTCACAAGGCAGCCTGAATTGCAATTTGGGTAGTAAATTCTATAGTAGAGCTGTAACTCCCTCTTGAAACAGAAACCCTACTGCCTCATCAATAAGTCTAATCTGATCACTGAATGAGGAGACTGATATGGAACATAAAAAGTACTTCCCTCATTTTGATTAATAAGCTACTTTATTTTACTTTTTTAATGTATTTGGTTGTTGCAGACTCATGGTGACCTTCCTGCTTTCAGCCTTTCTGGAGCTGGAATTACAGGGGTGTGCCACCACACCTGGACTCTGGCCTGCTCAGCCCACTCTGGGGGGCAGGGGTTGGCATGGCATATGGTGCCAGGGATTGAACCACGGTAACTGAGCTTGCCTAAGCAGGCACTTTAGTTCACTGAACTATCCTGCCAGCAAGAAGCTGCTTTATACTATTTATATTATATTTAAATGCTCATTTGTTCAAATATTCTATCACTTAGACAATGAATAATAAGGATGGCTGTATTACATTTGTCTGGCTGGAGAAGGAGAACATTTGATTCAGTGTTCATAAAATAGAAAAAGAATTGATATATAAAATAATTTCATATTTGAGAGAGCATTTATTTCAACTTTAATATATTAATACAAATCAAATACCCACTTTGATAGAATGATACAGCAACATGTTATAGTGAAAAATAGGAGCTTCAAATGTACTTCCCAAACAACTTGTCTATGAGTTAAAACATCTACATTGAATTAAAATATTTTAGGCAACATACTAACAGTCTTAGGCAATTTAATACCTAATACATTGGAGCCATAGCTGAATAAATTATCTTCCTAAATGTACTGATCTACCTACCACTCAAGTAAACATTTTAAATCAGAGATTTTTCTCTCCTAAGTTTGGCTATATTTGTATTATTATATACTCTGAACTATTAAGTATATTTTCAAAATATACTTTATTTCATCTAATACTATATAAAATTATACGTATGTTATGTAATAAAATTTATTAAACTAGTTTTGCAATTATAGTTAATTAATTAAATATCACAACAGAAATAAGCCAATCCCATTCACTGGTTTTTCAAAATGTTCTCTCTATAAAAGAAAAAAACAGTACTGTGCAGCCAGAAGTCTTTTGAGCTTATAGTCCTATTCTATCTGATCTGAAAAAAGACATGTCTGAATTTGGGAGCACCTACATAGGTACACTTGCCTGGATAATGTGTACTTATCTTTATATAGGGGTACTCCTATTTGCATAGTTATACACATAAAACAATAATTAGAAAAAATGTATCACAACTAGATTTCACTCATCATTTCTATCATGAGCCATGAATAATGACATCAGTCCTCTGTGCACATTAAGAAGTTCCGCTTCTTGCTATAACCAAGGAAAAAAAACACAATTAGCTTTTATTTTTATCTCTATAAACAAATGAAATAGAAAAAAATCTACTATAGACCCATTTTAAAACAACTTTGATAAAGATCCTATGTATCAGTGCTCATTCTACCCAATCCCCCATGGTTGCAGCTTATCTAAGTATCTAGAATTCTATAATCAGAATATTCAAGGTGATAAACTAAGAGAAGACTCACAGTCCTTTAAATTCCCACAACCATAAAATTTAGATTTGAACTGTAGAGGAAGAGTGTAAAATAAAAATAACATAAGAAAATCTCAACAAAGATCAACATAGTCAAGAAAGATTCTCATTTCCTTAAAGTTACAACAAGTCAGCCACAATCTCCTGATCCCCTATTACTTCAGCTTAATCATGTGTAAAACTTTATAAGTATATTAACGTATGTTATACAGAAAAGATTGATGGCACACTTAAATACTTAAACTTAAAACACCTCCAACCTCTGAGAAAACACACAAACACGTTCATTGGTCTTTGCAAATTCAACCACTTTTATAGTTGAAGTCCAGGTAAATGAAATCTTTCTGTCCAAGTGGACAATAATCCTTTCATAAACTACAGTTCTTCTAGGTACTTCTGTGTGTTGCTGTAGTGCATGGTATTTATAAATGGTGCCAAGAAGTCATTCTCCCACCTAATTTTTCCATTTGCAAATTTATATTCTTTTCTCCCCTCAAGAGGCACTCATTTAAATTAACCCCACTGTATTACTTTACATTACCATTATTTAAAGAACCTCAGTCACTGGGCTAAAATTACCCTCTCCCAATAGAAGAGGAAAAGGAGAAGAAAGAAGAGGAAAAGGAATTCTTTACAATTCCCATTAAAATATAAAAATAATTTTTCCATTTATAAAACAAACTTAGCTAGCTTACCATTTCCATAAGAAGCCTTTCTTGCAGTATTTTCAAATTTTCTTTCATCAAATCCACCTGAGTGTAAGCAAATGTATTGTCCATGAAATTTATAGTTTTCACAGCCAAAAGAGTACCCAAAATCAAAAGCAATTTAGTTAAAGAAATACAAATCTATACCTCTGATGTAAATACAGTTTCTTCATAATCAGTTTTATGGAAGACGTTTTTATGCAATGAAGTTTTCAGAAGATGAAGCCTAACAAATAAAATAACTAGTTAACTTTGTATTCATCAGGAATTGAAATCTTATCCTATATGTAATTTTTCAATATAAACTTAACCATATAACCTAATTTTGTACACCCCAGTCATTAAGAATAGTGTACTAACCTCTGCTCTTCATCTCTCTGATAGTCTCTGAACTGCTGATGTATCTTTTCTGAAAAGTCCTAAATTTTAAGATAAAAAAACTAGTTTTACTGTAATAGGTAAAAATGAAAGCCTCACAAAATAAGTATATTGCTAATATTCTAAAGCTAAATGATTTAGCTACATGCTCAGAATATCCCATGTGTTATACAACTTTTTTTGATTTTTTTAAAATTTTATTTTATTGAGAGACAAATATCAAAGAGACAGTTTCAAAGCTGTTTACTAGGAAATTTTCAATAATTAATACATTTTACATTATTATCTTAGTGGTTACCCATAGTACAAGCAGCAGACAGGATATCTTGTCTAAACACTATTACTACAAATCTCTCTTCTCATAGAATCAAGCGAAAGTAGCTGTATATTTATCCTAACTATTCTGTATATACAAATACAAAATGGGTATTCTATTGGCATTTAAATACTACAGATGCTTGAATTCAGTGAAACAGTCCAACACAGTCTAGTGGTCCACAACAGTAGTGGGTTATCCACAGAATTTGTTGACTAGAACCTTTCACAGCTCAGCATATCACTATGGCTTTTCTTTATATACCTCATTTTTATACTTTTTTGCTGGATGGTTAAGACCAAGATAAAGCAAGACCTATACAACAAGAAATGTAAATGTTGTATCTAATAAGGTCAGTCAAGTCCCCTCAGGATTTATTCTATAACCTTGTACTGTACTTTATTAAAATACAAAAGTAAAATCAAAATCTGTCCTGTATTCTCAAATATATGCACTATAAAAAAGTTGGTAGCTTTAATGTTTGTATGAGTGTGTATGTTTTAAGTTCTCTCAATGTACAAAGTACAAGTTTATTTAACCATAGCTTTTTAAAGTTTAAAACTATTTTCAAAGCACAAACCACAAATTCCTTCTCCAAATTTTCTAAAGACTGTGAATCTTTTTCGAACTTCTCTAGCTGTTCCATGATATTCATCCGGAATTTGTCAAGTCTTTTAATCCTATTAAAAAACAAAATGAGATTACTTAAAAATAATAGCAGAACATATATTCTCAGTATATCTAGAATATACAGAATGCTATAGATTAATGTATATTCCCAATAAATGAATATATAGCATTCAGAAGTTTTCACAATATATTACTAACCTGTACTCCTGAATTTGATGGTTCATTGTTTTCACATGCTGTTGAACTGTTTTCCAAGACTGCTTAGTAAAATAATCTGTCATTTTACGTCGGATCTGAAAAAAAATACTCATTTTTACTTAAAATACCTTTAGAAAACAATCTATTGAGAATGTTAACAGGAAAGCCTTTTCCATGAAATGTAAGTGACTAAGAAGAACTGCAAAAAGTAAATAATTAAAATCTTAATTATTCACACTGAAAGTTTGATCAGAGCACTGCCTGATTATATCAGTAAGGCTTTGACTAAGGACTGAGAAGTTGTTAATGAGAATATCATAATCACTCTATATTTACAAAAAATGCTCATGATTATAAGTTTCAACAGCACATGCTAAAAACCACAATCACAATTATTATTTATTCACATTTCCTTAGAAAATTTATAAATTAGAGCTACATTATTGAAGTTATGTTGCCTTTAGGCAAATAAAACAAATGTCTGGAATCTTTTAAAAAATGTATAGAATTTTAAATAATTTCATATTTTACTCATACATAGAAGAAAAGGCAAGGAAGAAATGGTGCTGAAGGCTATAAAACATCTATTCCTTTTAAAAAATTTACGGATTTATTTTTAAAAGAATACAGAATAGCAAATGAAAGAAAAAATTAGAAATGATACAGAACTTTATCAAACAAAAAAAAAAGAATTTGACAGTGTTTGTTGTATAGGTTCAGACTACCAAATATATGCATGCAAAATTGGAAAACAAAATAGTTATAAGAAATCAAGAAGGGAAAAATAGAAATAAATGAAAAAAGACAAGAAAACAATAGAAATTAAGCATCAACTTCTCCTTTCCATACAGATAAAAGAATGGAAAAAAATACTAATCATTAAAATTATTTTATAAGGGGTTTTGCATAGTGTATATCATTTCACTGGTGCCTTAAAAACTATTCACACAAAGCTGGTAGAACAAATTCGTAGTATGACATCATTGTTTAGATGTAGAATGTCCCTGAAAGACTCAATATATTTTGAAGTCAGGCTTTTGGATGGCAATTTGATCATAGGAGCACTGTTCTAATCCACTGCTGTATTTATTGCTGAATGTGCTATCTGGAGCTGGAATCTGGGGGTAACAGGAGAGTCACTGCAGTTGTGACCTAGAAGAGTACCTAGCTGAAGCTGATAAGGAACATAGTTTCTCTCTGCAATAAGGCTTTCCATCATGCAGTTTCTACTAACTAAAGCAGAAACTCAACCTGCTAAAGTTATGAGTCAAAATAAACCTATCCTTCTCTTAAGTTGTAGGTGTTAGGTATTTTGTCCCATGGAGGAAAGTGACTAATAGGGTTGGAAAGTAGCTCAGTGGTCTAAGCACCTGCCTGGCAAGCACTAGGACCCAAGTTCAATCCCTGGTACCACATGCCATTCTCATCTGGTCCCTGAATCCTGGGCATACCATGCCAGCCACCAAAACCAGGCATTGTGGCCCACACCTGTAATTCCAGCACTGGGGAGGCTGAGACAGGAGGATCACTACATGTCAGAGCTGCATAGTAAGACCCTGTACCAAATAAATAAAAGATTAAAAAAATTTTAAGTGACTGACACATGTAGCATGTTAATTTATAGTACCCTCACTAACGGCCACTTCTGTGAGATGAAAAAATAAGGCATTAAAAGAAACTGTTCAGAAGTATCAAAGAAAAATCACAGAAGAATTAAAACATTAAACTGCAAAGGAAAACAGTACAAAAGAGAACTAGTAGAAAAATAAAGAATTTAGATAACACCAAGATTTTAGAAGTAGGCAAAACACAGCTTATAATGTTTTTAATCTAATTATTTCAATATTTCACATATGAAGAAAGTTGTATTCATGAATTAGGCTTTCATTGCCTAAGGATACAACAGGCCAAGAGTCTAAAGTGTAGTATATTACCATATTATTGAGTATAAAATATAAAGGACTATAAACTCACATGAATCTTCCTCTTAAACTGGGAATTGAGCTTCTCACATATCATGCCTGCACCTGGAAGGTGATTTTTCCAGTTCTCAGGAATTAAGGAATCATTTGTTGATAATGGAGATAAACTTTCAAACACTAAAAAATGAAATCAGGTAAAGTTAAAATATTCATTATTATAAAATTTAACTTTATCACTAGACTAAGAACAAAATCTTATTTTCATATTCTATGTTTGACCTAAGGATTATAAAATGAAAACCAGGCCTCAGTATTTTATTAATTTAAAAATATAATTATTCTGACTTACTAAAGAACTTTTGACACAGCTATTAAGGTAAAACTGATAATTTTTAAATGGCCCACTTAGGGACTATTAATTGCTTGACATTATTATTATTACTGTATTATTATTATCATTTTAGGGAAGGGTTTACAGGGTGTTCAGGGTCTCACTACTAGATTGGACTCATAGTGATCCACCTATTTACAGCCTCCCAAGAGCTGAGATTACAGGTGCATGCCACCATGCCCAGTTTCAGTCACCACCTCAGCATGTCCCAGGGGCAGGGCTGGCACAGCAGGCCAGGGAATAAAACCCCGGACCCTGAGCCTGCTTGCAGTCTGGTGTGGCACATGGAGCTGGGGTTCAATGCACCTGTTTAACAGGCACTTAAACTGAGCTAACTGGCAAGCCCCTACATTATCATTAATACAAGCATTTAGATACCCTAATGTCAATAATTCATAACTGTTGGAACACTTACATGTAGTAATAAGTGATAAGTTATTGAGGATCCCTGAGTATATAAGGCTTTTATTACAACATTATTCATACAAAATAAAATTTGTGAAATAAACTCATCCAAATTGAATTTATCCAAAGTTGTCTGTACAAATAGTTTGTTTTATGGATGAAGTTATTCCAAATAACTGCATTTTATCATAGGTTTTAGATCTGCTTACTTTTGTAGGTGTGATGATCTACATCTTCAGTTTTACAGAATCTTTTGGGAAGTAAGTGCATGCTCCTTACTTCTTCCATTTCTAGTTCATTGGAATTACTTACATTATCTCCTGTATACATTCGTTTGCAACTAAGATGTTGAGTGAGGCCTTTGGAATAGTTAAGAAATTACAATTTTAATTAAAATACTTAATATCTTCTTGCTTTTTACCAATTGCTTTTTTGCTTTTTTCTGTATTTTAAGGAAGGGTCTACAGGGTGTTCAGGGTCTTACTGCTAGATCAGACTCATAGTTATTCTCCTGTGTACAGCCTCCCAAGTTCTGGGATTACCGGCATGCCCCACCATGCCCAGTCTCAGTGTGCCCCAGGGGTGGGGCTGGCACCACAGACCAGGGGATCAAACCAGCCCCAAGGCTTGGGGCACTTTAATCAGCTGAGTTATTTAGCCACCCCCCCAAAATGCTTTTGTTTCATTTAACTATCTGTATTGTTTTCAACAACTGTTATAAATTCTACCCAATTTATATTTTGACATTAAGCTGAACACTGGTTTGGCTTAAAAACACAATTTCCTAGGGTAAATTTTCAAATTATTTTTTAATTATATTTTCTTTTTAAAAAAATAAGGCTATGATTACAAACCTGATATACGAGTAGTGTCATGAGTCACATCAAAAGATATTTTCTCTTTTCCTTCACTAGACATTGATAATGGAGATGCTGAATGGCTTCCCTAAAATACATATTAGAACTTAGAATAAATGTAAGTACTCTTAAACTAACCTTTGATCATCCATACCCAAAGCCAGTTAATGTGAAATGCTGTCAGTTTTCTCTTAGATTGTTTTGTCTCTATCCTTTCTCATTCATCTTTTTTTTTCTATTTTTTTCATTTATTTTTATTTATTTATTTATTTATTTATTTTTGTCTTTTTGAGACAGGGTCTCACTATGCAGTTCAGACTGGCCTTAAACTCACTTTGTAGCTCAGGCTGGTCTCGAACTCACAACAATCCTCCTGCCTCAGCCTCCCAAGTGCTGGGATTACAGGCCTGCGCCACCACGCCCGGCGTCATTTATTTTTATTTTATTAAAATACAAATGTCAATCAGACAGTTTCAAGACACCTTAACCATACACATTCGATGAATTAATACATTGCAAACTGTTTTCATAACATTTTGGTATTGTACAAGGTGCATACATGATATTATATTTACAGATATTATTTTAGCAGATATCTCTTATCAGCGAATTAAGAGTGTAGTTGC
>PVKA01026265.1:0-31914 GCA_004027165.1 Ctenomys sociabilis
TTTTTGAATAAATCTTAATTTAAATGCTTTCATGGGGCCAGGGAGATGGCTCAGTAGAATAAGCACTTGCCTGGCAAGTACAATGGCCTAAATTCAATCTGCAGTTCTGCCACACACACACACACACACACACACACACACACACACACACACACAAAGGTTTCATTGTTTGAGTTTTTGTATATCTTTTGAAGAGTAGCTGGCAAAAATTTTCCCCATTCTTTAGGTTGTCTCTTCACTGCTAATGGATTCTTTTGCTGTACAGTAGTTTTCCAGTCAGATTATAATCCCATTTGCTAATACTTGCTATTATTTGTTGTGTAATCAAAGTTCTATTTAGAAAATCCTTTCCTACACCTGTCTTCAAGTGTTTTACCTAACTAGCTTTCCTCCAACACATTTTTTGTCCTTCTGTCAAAGATCAAATACCTTGCACATGCAAGGCAAGCGCTTATGCCCCTGAGCCGTCTCCCCAGCACTAGGGAACTTTCTGTCTCCTCAGCTTTTTTTCATTGATCCATGTGTTTGATTTTCCTTCAGTACCATGCCATTTTTATCACTGTTGCCTTGCAGTACAGTTTTAAGCCAAGTATTGCCGTGACTCATGCTTTGTTCTTACTGCACAAATGGCTTTTGATATTCTGGCTCTCTTCTTGTTCCTTATGAGTTTTAGGATTTTTGGTTTTTTTCTAGAACTGTAATGTACGCTATTGCTCTTATGGTTGGGACTGCACTGAATCTGTATGACAGTTTGGGTGGCATGGCCATTGGACAATATTGGTTCTGCTTATCCAGGAGCAGGGGATATCTTGCCGTTTTCTGATGTCCTCTGCAATCTCATTTTTCAGAGACCTGTAGTTTTTTTTTTTTTTTTTTAGAGATCTTTTATTTCCTTGGTAAGATGAATTCCTAGATATTTTATTTTTCTTTCTTTCTTTCTTTCTTTTTTTGGGGGGTGGGGGGTAAACTCAGGCCCTTGCACTTGCCAGGCAAGAGCTTATTCTACTGAGCTATCTGGCCTGATATTTCATTTTTCTTAAAGCTATTGTGGATGCTATTATTTTCAAATTTTTCTTCCTTTTTTTCTTTCTTTTGTTGCTATACACAAATGCTAATGATTTTTGTGTGTTGGTCTTGTGTTCCAATATCTTGCTGAAGTTTGTTATGACTTCTAAGAGTTTCCTGTGGAGTGCTTTGGATCTTTTATGTAGAGCATCATGTCATCTGCAAATAATGATAAATTGACTTCCTCCTCTTCTACGTGCATCCCTTTTATTTCTCTTGCCTAATCAGCCTGGCTGATGTTTCAAGTACTATGTTGGACAGAAAAGATGATGTTGAACATCCTAGTCATGTTCCTAATTTTTTTTTTTTTTTTTTTTTTTTTTTCAGAACCAGGGATTGAACTCAGGCCTTTGTCCTTGCCAGGGAAGTTCTTATTCCACTGAGCCATCTCCCCAGCCCTTTGTTCCTGATTTTAGGGGAAAGGCTTTTTTTTTTTTACCAGTTAGTACGATGCTGACTATTGGTTTGTCACAGATAGCTTTTCTCATGTTCGCGGATGGCCTTTCTTTTTTCTTTTTTCTTTTTTGGTACTGAGGATTGAACTCGGGACTTTGCACTTGCTAGGCAGGTGCCAAATCCATTGAGCTATATCCCCGGCCCTGGGGATATATTCTATACCTGTTTTCTTCATAGTTTATATCAGGAAGGATATTGGATTTTATGAAGAGCCTTTTCTGTATTTATTAATATGATCCTATGGGCTTTGACTTGTGTCTGTTTATGTGATATATTACATTTATTGACTTATGTATGTTGAACCACCTTGCATCTCTTAGATGGAACCTACTAGGTCATGATGTATGATCTCATAATGCATGATCTTTTAGATCATCTGCTGCATTCTATTCACTAATATCTTGTTGAGGATTTTGTATCTATGGTGATTAAGGAGATTGACTTTTGGTTTTATTTTTTTAGTTGGGTCTTTATCCAGTTTCAGGACCAGGGTGATAGTGGCTTCCATAAATGAGTTTGGGAATACACTGTCCCTTTCAATTTTCTGAAAAGCTTCAGTAATATTGGTGTATAATGTCCTAAAGGTTTTATAGAACTCAGCAGTGAACCCTTCAAGTCCTTGGCTTTTTTTAGTTGGTATAGTCTTATTACTGTGTCAGTTTCTTTGCTTTTATCAGGTTGTGAAGCATATTTATGTCTCCTTGGGTTAGTCTTAGTAGTTGGCATGTATCTAGGAAAATTTCCTCAAATTTTTCTAATTTGTTGGAATGTAAGCTTGCCTTTTCTGAAATTTCTTCTGTTGATTTCTATTTTCACTGCATAATGATCTGATAATATATATCAGATAACTTGACCTATGTAGATTTTATGGACTGGTATGCAACACATCACGGAAAAGTACCGTGGTGCTGCTGAAGAGGATGTATACCCTGGTGCAGACGGTGGAATACTCTGAATCCATCAGTTAAGTCCCTGTGCCCAAGGGTGTGGTTCTGCTCTGAAATTTCTTTATTTTTTTTTGTTTTGTTTTGTTTAATTGATCTATCTCTTTGCAAAAAGTAGGGTGTTAAAAACCCATTAGCACAGTTGTGTTGGTGTTCATTTGATCTTTGAATTTCAGCAGTTTCTGTTTGATGAAGACCACTGCTTCAGTGTCCGGAGCCTGCATGTCTATCAGTGTTATCTCCTCCGGTTGGACTCTTCCCCTAACTGCTCCTCTCACCCTTGTGCACCTGTGCCTGAGCACCCCCTGGTCAGCCTCCCTTGCTCCTCCTTGGTCTCTTCTGTTCTGCATGCAGTGGCATCATAGCTTGGTAGTTACTAGACCCTGAAAGGTTCTAGGCAAACACTGTCTGGGCTCAAGCTTTAGAACTGCCACCTCTTTTAGCACAGTGCCTTGAGGTCAGTCATTTATTTTTTTTTAATTTTTTGGTGGAACCAGGGATCGAACTCAGGCCCTTGCGCTTGCCAGGGAAGCGCTTATCCCACTGAGCCATCTCCCTGGTCCCCTAGAAGTTAGTCATTTAAACATGCTGTCCTCTGTTCACTCATTGCTAAAGGAGACAGATAAGGACATACTCAGGTTGTTCTGAGGGTCAAGTGAGGCCGTGCACATCAAGAGCTTAAAGCCGTGACTGTTTCCAAAAGCAGGTGATGAACTTTCACAGCACATCTGCTAACCTGTTACAGACAGCCACCTTGCACCTGAAGCCAGGACTCTGATCTCTTTCCCACCAGATCACCGGCTGCGCCCCCCCCCCCCCATCTGATGGAACCCAGCAGTGTTTGTCCCACAGGCGCACTGAGTCCTCTGTGTAGCTCTCTTCTCATGGCCATGGCTGCACTTCTCCTCCCTCTGTTAGTGACAGCCCCACTGCAGAGGCAGCTTTATTTATAGCCTAAAAAATTAGTGCAATTTAGCTGGAGCTTTTCTGCAACCATCAGTCCATTACTGCCAGAGCATGCACGCTTACACTGCAGCATTGTATGTGCTCCCATGCCCTGTAATCATTGATTAGCTACTCAAAATGATGTTTATTGAAAGTCTGAGAAAAGAGGAGCCCAGCCCAGCTTCTTTCATCAGAAAGCAACATCTTCCCTGAGCACACTACCCACTACCATGAACAACTGCTCCCACACTACTGGAATGTCCCTGGGCACCTCGGACACAGCCAGAATTAATGGGCCCACCATACTCTTGCCACTGTGTGCTCCTGTTGTTGGTCAGTGGAGCTACCATTTCCCCGTCCCCCACGCCTAACTCTGGGTTGGTTGGATCCCTTCACATACTACTGCATCCCATCTGTCTCCAGAGTCTGCCAACCCCAAGCTGGGCGTGGTGGTGCATGCCTGTAATCCCAACACTTGGGAGGCTGAGGCAGGAGGATTGCTGTGAGTTCAAGACCAGCCTGAACTACAAAGTGAGATCCTGTCTCCAAAAGACAAAAGACAAAAAAAAAAAGAGTCTACCACCTAGCTACTCAGCCTACAATATTCCTAATAAATGTATGTCCTAGACTATTGTACATATTTAAGGGCTGATCTTTCCTCAGGCTCTTCCTTCCTTCCCTAAACCCCCCTTCACAATGTTACATAGATCTTTTGAGATCTGACCATATTATCCCTCTCTCCCCACTTGAAACCTTTCCACATTCCCCCATTGATACAGGGAAACCTCCAAATGACACAGGGAGAAAAACTGGTCTCCCAACCTTAAAGGTTCCTGGGACAAGTTTGTGTTCTTTGAAACTAAACAATGAATTTTAGGAACAAACAGAAGTTATGAACAGAGTATAGTTACTGGGGGAAAGAAAGTTTTGTCCACGAGAGAGTGGTCTCCACGCAGCTGTCTCTTCCAGGGACTTTTACAGAGGAAAACCATGTGGCGAGGCGGGTCTGAGGCGGTGGAGAAGACATGGGAACTTGCTTGGGTGGACAAGAGGTGGGACAAAACTATGGTCCATTGATCAGATTACAAGCACCATTGCTCAGGTAAGATGGATTAAGTCCAGGACCAAATGGGGCAGTGAGTCACATAGCTAGTGGGCATGAATACTGGACAGGGTCTCTTCCTGCTAGGGGTTGGGCTAGTGACTCATTTGGGGTCCTTCAAGGTGACTGATATATGAGTTGTGGCCCATGGGGAGGGTCTGTTTCTTCCAAGTTGCAGGGTCGCCTCGTCTGCCATCTCGTCCCTTGTGGCCTGGCCCTGTCTGCCTGCCTTCCTATCTAATTGAGCTACCTGCAGCACCATCACCCATAACATGAAGCACTACCATAAGACATGGCATGCAGCACCGCGCACGGTAGCCTTCCCCGCTGGGTGCACAACCTGCCACCTCACATAGCCCTCAAAACTGGGGGGCTGTGCTGCTCTCATTCGTATCTCCATGCCATTATCCCTTGGCCCAGAATACTCCTTGCCTAACCAGTGAACAATTGCTCGTTCAATGCCCATTTTGAAAGTTACTGTGTTGTAGGCAGCTGAGTTAGATAGAAATATTCTAGGCAGTCAGACAGGGCCAGGCCCTCAAGGAGACAAGATGGCAGACAAGGTGACTTTGCAACTTGGAAGAAACAGATACTCCCCATGGGCCACACCTCAAGATCAAGACAAAGGAGGAAACACAGCTACATACTTCCCTAGGGATGGGCATCAGAGATTGATATTCTAGATAGGTATCAATCACTTTGAAAGAACCTAAATGAGTCACTAGCCCAACCCCTAACAGGAAGAAACCCTGTCCCATATTCATGCCCACTTGCTATGTGACTCAGTTCCCCAACTGGTACTGGATTTAATCAATTTTACCTGAGCAATGGGGTTTGTAATCCCATTGGTTGACCATAATTTTGTCCCACCTCTTGTCCACCTAAGTGAGTTCCCATGTCTTCCTCACCTTAGACCCGCCTCACCACATGGTTTTCCTCTATAAAAGTCCCTGGAAGAGATAGTTTCCTGGGGACTACCCACTGGTGGCCCCCTCCTGTCCCTCTCTCAGATTGGAGCTTTCTTTTCCTCAATATATCTATTCTGCTCATAACCTCCGTTTGTTCCTAAAATTCATTCTTTGGTTTTAGAGAACCTGAACTTGTACAGGTCAGGTCCAGAGATGGTTTTTCCCTATGTCATTTAGAGGTTCCCTATATCGTTTGGAGGTCACCCACCTGAGATCAGTTTTTCTCCCTGTATCAACTGCACAAGAAAGTCTTTCCCAACCTTGCCAGGCAGGGTCTTACATGCCTTCCTCTATGTTCTCGATGTCTGCAGTAACACTTCTATTGCAAGGTCTATGCTGTTAGTTACTATTGTTTACCAGCTCATCTCCCAGGCTGACCAGCCCCCAGATTCCCTGTGACTTCCTAGTGACTGGCATACAAGAGGTGCCCAATAAGTGCTCATGAAAGCTTTGATTGTACTGGCGAGAGCCAGGATGCATAGGTCCCAGGAGCTGGCTGGCCTGCCCGAGCAGTGGCACTGCCTTGTGTCCACTGTGAAGGCCATGACACCTGAGTTCCAGGGGTCTTAACTTTGCTGCATGCACATCTGTGCCGAGTATGTTGTAGGCAGCTGAATCAGATAGAATTATTGTAGGCAGGCAGACAGGCCAGGCCCTCAGGGTGACAAGATGGAAGGCAAGGTGACTTTGCACCTTGGAAGAGACAGACACTTTCATATGGGCCACACACCTCAAGACAAAAGAGGAAACACAGCTGCATACTTCCCTAGGGAGGGCATTAGGAATTAATATTCTAACTAGGTATTAATCACCTTGAAAGAGCCCAGATGAGTCACTAGCCCAACCCCCAACAGGAAGGTACCCTGTCCCAATTCATGTCTGCTTGTTCTGTGACTGTCCCAAATGGGGACATTTGGTACTGGATTTAATCAATTTTACCTGAGCAATAGTGCTTGTAATCTCATTGGTTGACCATAGTCTTGTCCCACTTCATGCCCACCTAAGCAAGTTCCCATGTTCCCATGTTCTCCCACCTTAGACCCACCTCACTGGATGATTTTCTTCTATAAAACCAGACTGCTCTTGAACTCATCAGGATCCTTCTGCCTGAGCCTCCCGAGTGTTGGGATTATGATTTTAGCATAATCATAATGAAACCTCTTCCTTCAACACAATTTTTTTTTTTTTTTTAGTTGCAAAAGACAGCCACTAGAGGGCTGGGCTCTGACCTCGCTGACGAGGAAAATGCCTTGCCTTCTGCTGAAAAAAGGCGTCTATAAAAGTCCCTGGAAGAGACAGCTTCCTAGGGACCACCCGCTCAGGGCCTCCTTCCTGTCCCTCTCAGCCAGGAGCTTTTTTTCCCCCAGTAAATATATTTTGCTCTTAACCTCCGTTTGTTCCTAAAATTCATTCTTCAGTTTTAGAGAACACGAACTCATCCCAGGCACCTTTCAGATCAGGAGTTTCATTTTCCCCCTATGCCTCATTTGGAGGTCCCTATGTCATTTGAGGTTGCCCACCCAGATCAGTTTTTCCCCTATATCACCTAGAGGACAGCCCTGACTGGAGAGGATGCATACCCACATGGGCGAGCCCCTGGCAGAGACGCTACTTGCTTGTTCCCAGTCCCAGCACCATCTCAGCCTGCAGAGCAGATCCCTTTCCGCCTGGGAGCAGACAGATTGCTGTCAGAATGGAGGAAGTGCCAAGAATTTCCATTCAGCCCTTGACCCCAACCCAGCCTTGCAGCCAGGCTAAATGCCTGCACGCCTTCTAAACTGGAGAAAAAAGGCCTCTGTCTAACTTATCTAAGGTCAGAAGCCCCTCAGCAGCTGTGGGGTGGGCTCAGGTGGGGAGTACAGTCACTCTTTTTTGCTGTGAATAAGAGTTTTGAGATAAAAATGAAACCTCTGCTTAGTTTCCCAGTACAGAAAGGCAATAGGAAGTAAGTTCTGATCGGAGCTATGTGCTAAAATCCACTCACACTGCAAATATTTACAGAAAGCCAAGCACAGCATTGACAGAATAATTAATCCATTGTCCCATTCTTCAAGGTACATGTGGATCAACTAGAGGAAAAAGACAAACTTCTAAGAAAAGTTGAATCACATCTAAAAAGTTAAACAAGGAATGCAAGAAGAACAAGCCTTCAGCAGTGACTCACTGCCCAGTGAGATTCAGAAGGAGGGGACCTTGAGCCCCAAGGGTGGACGGACCAGGAGGTTGGGCCGTGGGACTCTCAGTGGATGGGTTGGACCGGTGCAGCCAAGGAAGTGGGTGGGGCATTTGGTACAAGATAAAAACAAGGCCCTTGGAATTAGGGATCTGAGTTTCTGCTCTGCCTTTTATTGGCTTTAGATCACAGCTTTTTTTTTTTTTTCTGTCTTTTGGAGACAGGGTCTCACTAGACAACTCAAGCTGGTGTTGAGCTCACTTTCTGGCCCAGACTGCTCTTGAACTCATCAGGATCCTTCTGCCTGAGCCTCCCGAGTGTTGGGATTATGATTTTAGCATTTTCTGATCTTATCCACACCTTAGTTTTCCCATTCAGTGAAAGAAGAATTTCTTCTCTAACCCACAGGCTCTGTAAATCTATTAGTCATTACTGTAATGAAATGCTTGAGACAGATTCCTTTGCAAGAAAAGAGGTTTAGTTAGCCCACAGTCCTAGAGATCGAAGGGCATGGCTCCTTCAGCTTGGCTCTGCTGAGACCTCAGGAGGGATAATGATGGCAGGAGCGTGTAGGAGAAGGGGTGCACTGCTAGGCAGGATGACAGAGGAAGATTCAGGGCTCAGGCTTAAAGTTGTATAACAAATTGCTCCTGGGAGAGCTCGGGGTCACATGAGTGTGAACTCAGTCTCCTCTAAGGGCAGCAACCTCAATGATTGAATAACCATCCCTACCAGGCCCCACCTCTCTTTAAGTGTTTCACTCCATGTCTCACCATACACTGAGTCCAAGCTTTTGATGCTGAACCCTTGGGGGGCACCCATACCACATTAAAACCAAGGTAGGCTCCATTTAGCATGTAGGACCTTAGGTTCTAGCAAGCTAGCTCAGTTCAAGGCCCCAGGTTCAATTCCTAGTGTTACAGAAAAAACAAACAAACAAAAAAAAAAAAAAAAAAAAAAAAAAAAAAAAAAAAAAAAAAAAAAAAAAAAAAACCAGAAACTCCACAAACATTTGTAGGATTTACTTGTGCTAAGCCCTACAGTACAATGACAGAAAAAGGGCCTGCCCTCAGGAGCTACCACATATGGAGAGACAATAATTGTTAGCCCTTCAGTTATCTGTTTTGTGTTGCTGTAACAAAATACCTGGGGCTGGGTGATTTATAAATAAAAAAGGTTTCTAGAGCTCACTGCTCTGGAAGTCCAAGCTTAAGTAGCCATATTTGATAAGGAACTCAACAGCATCATAACATGGTGGATGGCATCACACAACAGGAGCACGCGTAAGAGGAAGGAGAGAGATGTCACATAAGAAGGAAGCACACCCTGAAAGCCAGTGAAATTTGGGGTACACTCAGACACCCCATTCTCATGGTAATCAATCCTCAGAGGCCCTAACACACTCCCCAGAGTCAGGCAGTAGCCCATGGCCATCCACAGCAGCCTGCCTCGGCCTTCCCCTCTGCTTCTGCCATTTTCCTGGAGAGGAAGTGGGCGGGATAGAACAACATGACCTGTCCCACTCTGGTGAGGAAAAGGGCCCCTCCCTCCTGAGGCCAGAGCTGCTGCTTTTTCTCTCTCACTTCCTTGAGCTTTATTTAAACTCTGGGGAGAGCCAAGGTCAGAGGCAGCTTCTGTCACTACTCACAGCACCTGCTGCTTCCTTCAACACTTTTTTTTTTTTTTTAGTTGCAAAAGACAGCCACTAGAGGGCTGGGCTCTGACCTCGCTGACGAGGAAAATGCCTTGCCTTCTGCTGAAAAAAGGCGTCAAGGTCGACAGGACGCAGCTAGTGGGCCTGAACAACGCCTCTCCGCGGGGGCCAAAACGCCCAGCTCCGCCCGCTCTCATCAGTGGGTGTCTGCACCCCATTCCATTTTTCTAGTATTTCCTCCTGATTGAAGCCCTTTGGCTCGGCGGAATTCTCCACAGTGACCGTAAACGGCTCACACGGTGATGAAGCAATCCTTTTACTCTTAAGCCGCAGTCTGCGGAGTCTCCAGATTCACAGCCCCGGATCCTCCTGCAGGCGCCGCGTGCACGGCGGACCCCCCCACGCACACTCCCGCCGCGTTTCCTGCACCTTCCGCAGCCTGGCTCTTCTCTCCTACTGCACTCCCCTACCGAAATCGTCGTTACTCATATGCCAAAAATAACTCAGGCCTTTGGATGCCGCTCGGGTTACAGCAGCTCTCGGCGAGACCAGGCTGGCAGCCAGGCCGCTAGCTCCTCCGCGGGAGTCCGCTTTCCGCCCACGCACAAGCCTTACAGTTTCTTTGAGCCGCTCCCGCCCTCTCTAGTGACAATGGAAATGTACGTGATTTCCCAAGCGGGTTGCCTAGAAACCACTCCTTGTTTCTGAAACTAATTTAAACATGAAAACCAGCTCCTGACTCACCCCCGCAGAACATGTCATGGTTTTCTCAGTATTTTACTTTCTTTTTCGTTCACATTACAAAATAACACATGCCCATTAAGCTGAAAAATTAGGAAGATGTAAAGGTGAAAAAAAAATTCCATAATTGCATTATCCAGAGGACTCCGGTCATTTGGGAATATTTTCTCCCAGGCTTCTTTTTCCAGTGCATTTTAAAAATCATTGAGATTAATACTGATTTTACATTAATATCGAATTCACTTAGCATATTGTCAGCATTTTCCCATCTGGCAAAAAAATTTCAGATGCTTGATTTTTTTTTTTTTTTAAAGGTTTCATTATATAACAGATCGTTTTTCTTCGTTTATTTAACCATTCTCTGAGAAGCCACTGAGGTCATTTCACTCTTTCACCGATATAAATGTTGTCATGATAATTATAGCATAAAATATCCTATTTCCTCAGAGGAAAAATCAAAAAGGAAGTTTCAAAGACCCTGAACATTTTGAAACCATTTAAAAAAAAAAAACTGTTGAAGTCCAGGAGGATGGCTCAGTGGAATAAGCGCTTCCCTGACAAGCGCGAGGGCCCGAGTTCAATCCCTGTTGAAGCTAGAATACAGTTCCGTGGTAGAGCGCCTGCCTACTATATGTGATGCCCTGGATTCAAATCCCAGAACCACAAGAAAGGAGAAAAAAAGAGCAGGATGGAAAAGGATTGGAGGAAAGGAGGGAGGGAGAGAATGAGGGAATGGGAGGGGGAGAGAGGGGACCCTGGGATCCAGGCACATGGCCATGGCCTATACTCACATCGGTATCCATGGAGATCTGTCCTAGGGCCTTGGCAAAAACAAAAATCAGCGGATCCCCAAGTTTTGGTACGGTATTTGAATAGAACCTACATGCACTCCCTTTTGGGCTTTAACTCATCCCTAGATTGCATAGGCCGTTTAACAGTATAGATAGGTGTTACTCTGGATTTGTTTAAGGATTAATAACAGGAAAGAAAGTCAACAAGCATTCAGTCCAGCAGTAATTTTTTAGAATATTTTTGGTTTGCAGTTTGTTAATCTTAGAAAGGAGAACTTGTAGATACCAGGAGGAAATCTTTCCTTTTTAAATTTTAAAATGGATTCTTTTTAGTAGCCTGTGTCTGCAGGCCGCACTTTGCACACCTGTGTGGGGTGGGGCGTGCGCACAGCACACCTTAGTTGCTCTAACCAGTCCCCGAGCCCACTCTCTTGTCATCTCTTCATGCCTTCCCACTGGAAGATCTGTCTCCTCCTTACCACTACCTACCCACTAAGCAGTCAGTCTGTCCATCTGTCCATCCATCCTTCCACCTACTGTATGTTATGGCCCTTTACTCTCAAACATCTCAGTGTGTATTTCCTATGGATAGGATGTTTGTGACATAACAACGGTGTAGTTACCAACCTTAGTAAATACAATATTGACAGAATAATGGTGTCTAACCCATCATCTGTTGTTGTAGGCTTCCAGTTGACCTAATGATATCCTATACAACATTTTATTTCTTCTAATACAGAGCCCAGTGCAAGGGTGAATATTATATTTACTTGTCATATTCTTACCTCCTTTCAGGCCATCTTCATCTTTTATAATACTGACATTATTGGACAACACCAGTTTGCCCTCCCTGTGTTAAGTAGATTTTTCACATTTGAGGTGTCCACACCATTGCGCATTCCTGCGTGGAACATCACACGAGGACACTGTGTCCTTCTGGGGGTAGCACATCCGGAGGCAAGAGGTCCAGCCACCCTCACTGGAGGCACACACTTCAATCACTCAGCCAAGGTGCTGCTTTTCTTAGCCCTCGGATAATTACTGTTTGTCCCCTTTGCAACCAAGGGCGTCCTGTGAATGGGCACTTTACCATTGTGCAAATACTCTACTCCATATTGAGCGTTCCACTCTGTAGGGCTGAGGGTAGAACACTCACCTAGCATTGGTGAGGCCCTGGGTTCAACCCAAGAGCATTGTTTGAAAAATAGTTTTTAAAAAGTAAAAAAAAAAAAAAAAAAAAAAAAGAAGTTCTGCTTATTCTTAGTGACTTACAATTTTTGTCCAAGCCAATTTTTTACTCAAATGGTGGCAAAGGGCAAGCTGACCTAGCCAACCTAGGATATGACAGCACTCGCCCTAGCTGCCTCTCATTCGAGTCTCTGACAAAGCTAACTCAGGCCTTGCCTGCATGCTGGCTTGACTCCCAGAGCCTCCTGGCTACCAAGCACAGCATGCTAGCTTCGAAGCACAGGTAAGAGAGCAGGACAGGCATGTAGCCAGCAGGGGGGGACTGTGTCCAAAAGGACACAGCCTGTCCACTGAACTGGAGCCAGTCGGCCACTTGCTTGACATGGCTGGGCCTCACCATCTGCAAGCTGGGAGTCATTATGGAACAACTGTCTCATGGCCTGCTGCAATGGCTAAGAGAGTTAGTAAGGGTGGAGTGTGTAAGCTAGACATGCTCAGGAAGCCCTCAGTGGGGGATGTAGATTAAAATATAGTAAGTAGCCAGGCTGCAAGCAGGAAGATACGGCTTTCGTGGGAGTCTGAAGGAACTAACAGGGGAGCTTGGCCAGAGACAGAAAAGAACTCTGGGTAGACTGGGGACTTCTAATCTCACAGGCAGGGTTTCCTTGCTCTAAGAAGCCTTCTGGGCTATACTCTTTCTGTTTTGCCCTCTTCTGCAAGTTGGCGTTTTCCTTATTGTACAAAGGAGTGAATCCACTGATCCAGTACACGGACCACATTTCCTTATGGGTGAGCCTTTTAACGCATCGCTCCGCCCCTCTCAAGATGCCCCTGTCCATCCTGTCCCACCTCACACAATGTGAGTTGTCATCAGACTGTCTCCGGCCTGGGCCTTGGGAACTGGAGAGCTGGCCCAGGGCCATTGAACGTGGAGGCAACGTGGTCGGCAGGCAGACAGCAGTGGGCGTGGTCCTGGCCGAGCGCTGCAGATCTAGCTGCATGGTCTTAAGCATCGCTGAAACTCTGTGCCTAGCCTGTAAAGTTGGGGTGATGGTAGCCATAAGAGTAGAGGAGAGGGCCCCAGGGAGATGGCTCAGTGGAATAAGCTCTTCCCTGGCAAGCGCAAGGGCCCGAGTTCAATCCCCAGTTCCCCCCAAAAAAAAGATTAGAGGAGAGAGTACACACTAGAGTGGCCCCCTGCACGTCATGGGCACAGAGTGAACATGAGTATAGGTCTCTGAGATTGAACTGAAATGTGTCCAAAAGGGGCAGCCATCAGTGCTGACCCAGACGGTCCTGGCCGCACTGGGCAGAAAAGGCCAGGATGCTGAGAGCCCCAGGTAAGGCTCGGCTGCCACCTACCTGAAGCAGACCAGACCACCCTGCGTGCTCAGAACTTCCCCTGGGGCTCAGGTCTGGTCTTCTTAGCCCTGAGGTGACATCCTAGGCTCAGGACGATGTCAACTCAGATGGCACCGCTGGGGGTCCCTGTCCTCATCAGACAGTCTCCAAAGGAGCCTGTTCTAAGTCAGGGTGAGGCTCTGCCTGGGACAAGGGAAATGTTGTCTTGTGCCACATTGCCTACCTGGGTGTCCCACTTGTCCACTTTCTGCCACCATTCAGCTCATTCTGTAGGCCCAAACAGCTGGGAAATGTCTCTGGCTATGGTGAGTGACCAGCAGGCAGACAGGCAGCTCCTTGTCTGCAGGACAGCAAGGCTCAGTGCTGGGGGTTTTACAAACGCAGCTGCTTTAGCAATGGAAAAGTCCTCTAAGAAGGTTTCTGTGGTCTGCAGCTAATCCAGGCGCCTCTGCATCCCCATTTCCTTGAGATTAGAGTGCTCACAGCAGGTGCCCCTCTGTCAAAGGGCTGCAGTTGCTTCCTGCCCTAGTGGTTTGTGATGGGCGTTTCAGCCGCTATTACCGGATAAAAACAGGGACTCCTCAACTGCGAGGGGTTTTGTCAGTCGCTTCAGACCTTCTGTTTCTAAAGTTCAATGGGAAAATAAAGTGGGCCTGCTGGCCAAGGGCTCACCTTCTAATGAGCTGCTGCAGAAAAGTAGCTCAGCTAAAGGATGGCCAGGTTAAGAGGATAACTGTGGGCCAGTGATTGGTTAGCTACTCTTTATTATCCACAGCATTTAATGTTCACAAAGGGAAGGAATGAAGATACATCCAAGATGTATCTCCCCCCTTTACCTTCAGAAGATACATCCAAGATGCCTAGCAGATCTCAGAAAATGCAGAATACCAAATCCCATGTATGTATTTATGGTTTTTCCTTACACATACAAGGTAGGATCAAAATTTACAGTGATTACTTGAATTCTCAAAATTATTACAGTCAAACCTACAGTGTTATCATTAATTTTCATCAAAATACTCCCATGCTTCAAACACACTTAGCCCATCGTGCTTGCTACTTTCTGAAGCAGTGTTGGAAGTCCCTTTTGTGAGTGTCTCTATGAGACGTGATAACATGGTGACATCTCACGGTGACTGCCACTGTGAAATGCCGTCCAATGGAAGGGGGGCATGAAATACGTAATGGTGCAGCCTCACCCACTTTGCTCACTGGCTGTGGCACAGGGTGGCTTCTGGCTTTTCCCTAACGTCCAGGTGACCATAAAAGGTAAATGCTTTGAAATGATTCAGGACATCAAGGTCACCATGACAGCAGCACAAAAAGACACTCATAAAAGAGGACTCCCAGAACTTCTTCAGAAAATCAAGAACAATAAGTGTATCAGAAGCCAAAAGGAATATTCTGAGGGATTAATGGCAGTGTGTCTTCTATTGTAATAAGTATTTTTGAAATTTAAACATTGAACATTCACCATATTTTTCAGTCATGCCGCATACACCTATGTTAGTTTAATTTACAGATTCGGCAATAAAACAACAATAACGAAAGGCTGTAATGGAAGTTAGTTACAGGACAGAGTCTCTCTAGCTCTGTCTTTCACCATATCTCATACTGTAATCTCTCTTCCTGTGATTTGAATGATACAGTGCCTGAGAGGAGAGCGGAAGAGAGGAGCATGAAGGAGGAGCTGTGACAATGTTAGGCTGCCATGGAAGGGTGCCGCGGACACAAGCACAGTGACACTGCACCGTGGGTCTGATCGCCGAGAGGGCTCCCCAGTGAGGAAGGCACGAGTGCAGACAGCACGAAGCACTGAACACGGGTGATTTCTCTCTCAGGCAGCAGGATCAGAGCAGTGTGCAACCTGACACTTATAAATTGCTTATTTTGGGGTTTACCATTTAATGTTTCCTTTTTTTTTTTTCTCTATTTATTTACTTACTTAATTTAGAACAAAGTGTACAGGGTGTACAGGGTCTCATTATGTAGATTAGACTCATAATGATTCTTTTTTTTTTTTATAACTAGGGATTGAACTCAGGCCCTTGTGCTTGCCAAGCAAGCACTTATTCTACTGAGCCATCTCCCTGGCCCCAAAAACGATTCTCCTGTTTCCAGCCTCCCATGTGCTGGGATTCTAGGGGTACACCACCATGCCCAATCTCAATCACTGTGTCAGTGTGCCCTGGGGATGGTGCTTTTTTACTTTTTAAATTATCTTCACTAGCACATGTTTGTAGTGTATAGAGATTGCATTCATCCTAGAGAGTTGATACGTGGACACAATATATTTTTATTCTTTTTACTCTTCCCCCAAACTGAGTATGGCGGTGCAGGCCTGTAATCCCAGCACTCCAGAGGCTGAGGCAGGAGGATTATTGTGAGTTTGAGACCAGCCTGGGCTACAAAGTAAGCTTGAGGTCAGCCTGAACTGCATAGCAAGACCCTGCCTCAGAAAACCAAACAAACAAACAAACAAAACACCCCACCTGCTCCCTGCTCCTCTAGTTCCCCTTCCCGTTTTCAAAAGCACTAACTCCCTGATTGCTGTTATCCATTCTCTGTTTTACTCTATGATTTCTCACACTGTGGGTTTCTCATAGAGAAGACACCACCCAACACTTGTTCTCATGTGTTTCATCTATTTCACTAAACCTTGTAGTCTCGAGGTACATCCATCCTATTTAACATTTTTGAATCACAGTGGACTGCAGCTCCCTGAAATCACAGAAGGGCAAACTGCAGATTGGGTGGGGGGGACTTCAGTGCATTCATTTTCCATTTAATTGCTTGATTACGGATACCGCAATCATATTATATAAAGTCATGATATCAGAGCAGGATGGGATCCTTGAGACCAAATCTAGTAACCTCATTTTTAGAGAGACAAAGGCCCTGGGATGGTAGCAACCCCCGGCCTTCAGAGCAGCTAGTGGCAGAGGCCCAGATAGAAGCCAGATCCTGCTGCTTTTCCAGGCCCAGGTGTGGGTCCTGCTCCAGTCAAGCTGTTCCCATGGGCACTGCGGTCCCAGGCAGGTGCTTCGGTTCTTGTGTACTTCTCCGAGACTAAGAGCTGTGGCACAGGATGGCAAGGCAGGAGCAGCAGTGTACCTAGAGTGGGTGGGCCGGGCCTGCAGAAAGCAAAATAGTACGGGGCCAGGGAGATGGATCAGTAGAATAAGCACTTGCCTGGCAAGTGCAAAGGCCTGAGTTCAATCCCCGGTTCCGCAAAAAAGAAAAAAGCAGGCAGAAGGCAGTGCGCTGTAGATCTTGGGTTTAGGGACTTAAAACAGCGCCCTGATTCAACGTGCCTCTCACTGGGTCTTCCAGAACATGTGACTGACGAGTCCTGCCTGCTGTGCCTCGCGCCCATCTCCCTCCCACTGTCCTTGGATGTCCAAGGTGCCGTCCTTATGCATGAACACCTAATGCGCTCCAGAGAACAGTTACCATTGGTCATGCAGGAGGCTGTGGTCCAAGGGCACCTGGGTGGGGGATTTGGGATTTTTCAGCAAAGGTTTGTTTTCATTTACTCTGCTCCTGAGTAATAGGGCTTGCCCCTCCACCCCACCCCCACCCCCAGCACTGGCCGGGTTCAGGTGACTGGAGGGGAGGTTCCTGTCCCCCTGCTTGTGACATTCTTACTAGCTGTCCACAGTGGTGGGCAAAAAAACCCACAGCCTCTTTCTACTCCTATCTGTCTTGAGTCTGACATTTCTCACAAGCCTCGTTACAGAGATATAGGTACTGACTGTTTCCAAAATCCATTCTCCTCTTGCTCAATAATAACATATCAAGTGATAGCAGAGTACAAAGCCACTCAGAAAAACAAAAAGCCACATTACCCATGTCCACGTCCTGGGCAGTGTGATACAAATGTGAGTGGTGAAAGCTTTATAGGACTAAAGCGAATCTTTCTTTTGACCTTTCCTCCTCACCAGTCTGGAATGTTCATTCAAATTTTGGAGTCAGAGCAGCCATGTTGGGCCACGAGGTAGAAGCCACGTGTTGAAGAAGCTGGAACAAGGTAAAGAAGGAACCTGGTGATCCGAGAGTCACCCATCCGCCTTGGGCTGCCTCTGTTTACAGGGTAGATAGATACATTTTTATCTTTTAAAAAATAGATTATTTGGGGTTTCGTTCACAAACAAAACTATCACTGCAGTAATGAAAGAGAAACGACTTTTAAAGTTTCTTTCACAATTGCCTGGGATTGTCTTCCTAGCAACTTGACTCCTACTTCAAGAGGAGGTCTGTGTAAATACCTGTGTCACTTCCAGCCACCGTGAGTTCCTCTGCTTTTTTTTTTTTTTTTTTTTTTGTCTTTTTGAGACAGGGTCTCACTATGCAGTTCAGGCTGGCCTGAAGCTCACTTTGTAGCTCAGGCTGATCTGGAACTCACAACAATCCTCCTGCCTCAGCCTCCCAAGTGCTGGGATTACAGGCCTGCGCCATCATGCCCGGCTAGTACCTCTGCTTTGTTAAAACCAGTTCCCCTTTGCATCAAATGTCCCCCTGGTACAGGAGCCTCCCTGGTTATTCACCCTCCCACCTTCCCACCCCTGAGAATCAGGGTCCTCTGAAGCTGTGTGAGGACTCTGGTGAAGGCAAGGACCTGGGACCAGGCTGCTGAAGGGAGTGACACTCAGAAGAGGATGAGACATTGCTGCGGAGGGAGAGGTCAGGGACAAGAAGGCATCTTTTGAGCACCTGGACCAGGCTGTGGCCCACAGTCAGAAGAGGGCAACCAGGGCGAGAGACACTCCAGGGACCTCCATGAGTCTGAGCTCACCTCTGGCATAACCCAGCACATGGTTTGCTTTGTCCTCAGTACCCTCTTCAACCAGGGTGGAAGGCTTGGAGCAGAGTGGAGGCCCTGCCCTGCACAGAGGAGGCCAGGCCAGCAGTGTTTAGCCGTTCAAGGTCCTTGGGGCGCATTTCCTGCTCCGGGTCCATTTCCTGCCATCCCTAACTCACATTTTATCAAACAACATTTTGTCAAAGTAGTCTTTAATTGAGACTGCATTATCTGTGGTTAACTTTGCCCTAAGCTTCAAACTTGAGAATAATGGTTTGGTGTGCACGTTCTATGTAGTAGTATAATAGCACATTCTAAAATGTCTAAGCCTGGTGTGGCGGTTCTTATAACCTTAGTACTCTGAGAGGCTGAGGCAGGAACATAGCAAGTTCAAACCCAGCCTGGGCAACTTAGTGAGATCCTATCTCAAAATCAAAAATAGAAAAGGTCCAGGAATGTAGCTCAAGGTGAAGGCTGTGGGCTTGGGTTTAATCTTCTGTAACACACACACACACACACTCTCTCTCTCTCTCTCTCTTTTTCTACAAAATCATCTTGTTGCCACCCATAATGTACTAAACACTTGGAAAAACAATGCATGACTTATTAAATCCCCCTATGATCAAGAAAAGAGGGAACATTTTACTCCTTCTGTTCTAGATGAGGAAAGGGGCTCAGAGAGATGGAGAGCTTTCCACAGAACTGGGATGGGTCAGGGTTAGGGTTAGGGTTCCATATCTGAGGTCTGCATGACTTGAAAAACAGTGAGCCCTGCTTTATTTTTTATTTTATTTTTTATTCTTTTTGTCTTTTTGAGACAGGGTCTCACTATGCAGTTCAGGCCGGCCTTAAGCTCATTTTGTAGCTCAGCCTGGTCTCGAACTCACAACAATCCTGCCTCAGCCTCCAGAGTGCAGGGATTACAGGCATGCGCCACCACACCCGGCTGAACCCTGCTTTTTTTTTTTTTTTTTTTTTTGTCTTTTTGAGACAGGGTCTTGCTATGCAGTTCAGGCTGGCTTTAAGCTCACTTTGTAGCTCAGGCTGGTCTTGAACTCACAACAATCCTCCTGCCTCAGCCTCCCGAGTGCTGGGATTACAAGCATGCGCCACCACGCCCGGCATGAACCCTGCTTTATCTGTAGGAGGAAGGAGCCCATTCCTGGTGGGGAGGGCAGGGAGAACCAACAGTGGGCCCCAGTCCCTCTGCTGTGGGGACATCCTTCTTCCTTTCTGTTTCCGGTTCCTCATCTGTTGGACAGTAGTCCAGGGCTCTGAGGTTCACCACAGCAGTCGACAAGGGGCCTACAATGATGGAAGATAAGACCAGCACACTACTGGTCTTATCTTCCATCATTGTGAAATAAAAATGGCCTTCATGCTCAGAACCTGGGCAGCTCCAGGTAAATTGCATTTCCTGCCAAGTGTTAGCTACCCTTTGCACTTGGAAACATGAGGTCAGTGAGAGAGCCCTAACGCACAAGAAACCGCTCAATGCTGAATGATTTCTTACCTCCCCATCACATTTCCTCTTTCCCTGACGCGACACACGTGGCCCTCTGCTTCCATCCCAGGAGGAAGAGTTGGGTGGGCAGTTGAGCCAGGCCTGGTTGGTTTCTTCCTTCCAGCAGCCCTGGTTCCTAGGGACACAGAGCTATTTTCCAGGGCACTGGCACTCTCCTTCCGCCGCAGTCCCTGCGGGTGGGCAGGAGATGGGCTGAGCAATGAGTCTTCTGGCCTCCATTCGACAGTCCCGCCTCAGGCTTCCTGTCTTCCTCTCTAGCCTCCACTCTGGAAGGTACTCATGCTGTCATGAACAAGGCTGTGGTTGCCACGGGTGAGTAATGACAGGGAAGCCACTTGGTCTGCTCCACACCACCCTGAGGCATCAGGAAACAGAAGCCACCTGTGGAGAACAGCAAGAAACTGTGTTCCAGCCTCAGACCATCTCTGGAAGCTCCCCCAGGGTGAAATCCACAAGAAGGCTACTGAAGCCAAGTGTCCCATTCTGCTCAGAACTTTTCCACCCCATGGTGTCCTGAAAGCCCCATTGCCCTCACCCACTCCAGCTCAGCACCTGCAGGGTGCTGCCGAACTCCTGGTGGCTTTGGGGGCCGCTCTACCTGCTGCAGCCAGGACTTTCTACCCAAGTCCTGCCCCACTCCTGACTAAGGAATGCTGTTCAGCCTCCCCGCTCCCATTCTGCCGAAAGAATTTGGCCAGAGAGAGAGGGCATCGTGCTGGCTAGGACATGAACAGAGATTCCCAGGGCCCTGCTGCCTGTCCACAGCGCATCTCAGATGGCAGCTCAGCTACTAAGAACGGCATCCATTTCACACAACTGTCAGCGGCACAGAGAAAGAAATACGGGGAGAGAGCTGTTCCCTGATCCTTTATGCTGAACACACCAGGGATTTGTTGTGTGAAAAGCCAGCTTTTGACTTACAGTGCAATGTTGCTAATTCTGCTAGAAAATCTCGGCCACTAACTGAAAATAAAGATGAATTGCCTCCTTCAAGAGGAAGTTTTTCAAAAGGAAAGTTTGCTGACATTCAGTAGCCCAGACCCCACTTGGGGAATTAATTTCTTCTCCTATGGTTTTTCCAAACAGTTTGAATGGACATAGAGGCTATTTGCTACCCAGAAAAGCACAAAAGAATTTACCAGGGATGGGAAAAGTACACTTATTTAAATACATAGAATCATTCATTCTTCTGCCTGAAGACTAAGTTACAGTTGCTTCTGCACTCCATGTCATACCTGCAGTCTCTCGGCCAGAACCTGCCGTGTGAAGCAGGCTGTGTCTGCCTCCCTCAGCCAGGGCCCCGTCAGCCACCTTCCGCATGCACAATCCCCTGTCCCCGAGACGGCTGAGCTGTGCTTTAGGATGATCCCATGCATGTAGGTGTTCCCCAGCATGCCTCTCTCCCACTTTCTTATTTCCTGAATCTACTATGAACTGCTCTGCTGCCTGGGTTCTTCCAAGCCTGGCAGGCTTTGGGGATTTTGGCTTGTTGGCAGAATGAAGGAGCAAATCCAGGGCCTTTCATGCGTAGGCAAGGCTCTCCCTCTGAGCGACACACCCAGCCCTTTCCTGCCAGGTCTGACCACCATCTCATTTGCCCCCTCCTCTTCCTAATTAGCTCAGCTTTGGAGTAGCCAAGAGGCTGCTCAATATGGCATCAACGTAGGTCGCTGGATTCACATCAGAATCTGGCTTTTTACTTTCCTGTTATACAATCTTGCCAAGTTTCTTTTCTTAGTGGGTCTGTCCTTCTGTTTTGTTTTGGTTTTCTTGAGAGACAGTCTCCCTATGTAGCTCAGGCTGATCTTAAACTCTCAATCCTCGTCTCTCAGCCTTCCAAGTGCTGGGGTTACAGGCAAGGAAACTATACCCAGCTAACACTTCTGTTTTGGTATTGTTATTTCAATTAGTTATATACTTACTTCATAAGATTTTTTTTTTTTTTTTTTGAGAATACTAAATGAAAAAAGCCGGGCATGGTGGCGCAGGCCTGTAATCCCAGCACTCGGGAGGCTGAGGCAGGAGGATTGCTGTGAGTTCGAGACCAGCCTGAGCTACAAAGTGAGCTTATGGCCAGCCTGAACTGCATAGTAAGACCTTGTCTCAAAAAGACAAAAAAAAAAAAAAAAAAAAAAAAAAAAAAAAAAAAAAAGAAAGAAAGAAAGAAAGTAGAAGGAAAACAATACAATATAAATTGGGGGACAGCTAGCACTCTCTACACAGGAAACTAAATCAGTTTAGTTTATTTTTATTTATTTATTTATTTATTGTCTTTTTGAGACAGGGTCTCAGGCTAGTCTCGAACTCACAACAATCCTCCTGCTTTAGCCTCCCAAGTGCTGGGATTGCAGGCCTGCGCCACCACGCCCAGCAATCAGTTTAGTTTAGAATGCCACCAAGTCCAAGAGCATATTCACAACTTTCATGAGTGATGGAGCATAGAGCCAACGGGTGTGTCCCCTTTGAAGGGCACATAACACTATGATGCAGATATGTAAGCTCAGTGCTCAGATCTGCTGGTTTTCTTTTCTTTCTTTTGTGGAACCAGGGACTGAACTCAGTCCCTTGCACTTGTCAGGGAAGCGCTTATCCACGGAGCCATCTCCCCAGGAGTCAGAAATGGACCTTTTAAAATCTCCTAATTTTAGGGCCAGCCAAATAGCTCAGTGGGTTAAAGCGCCTACAAGCAGGCACAGGGACCAGGGTTTCATTTGGGCCTGTTGTGCCGTCCCCGCCCCCGGGGCGCCTGAGGCAGTGATGAGACTGTGCGTGGTATCGCATACCTGTAATCCCAGCACTTGGGAGGCTGGAAACAGGAGAATCACTACCAAGTCCAAGTCCGATCTAGTAGTGAAATCCTGAACACCCTGTAGATCGTTCCCTAAAAAACAAACAAAAACCCTCCTAATTTTAATATGTTGACTTAAAAAAATAACGTTTTTCAGCACTGTGACAATCAAACCTACTCAAGAACTGAACGTGGCCCATCCCCGTGGCCCATCCCCGCTATTCAGGGGCCCCCTATTAGACTCAATTTGCATGAAAGTGTCAATCCCACTTAAATTTATTCCTGAAATGCAAAACGGTTGCAAACCACAATTAGAGTGAAAAGGCAAACAAGATTAGGAAAGAGCAACGATCCTGACAGACCTTGGAGGGGAAGTCATTTACTGGTTGGGCACTGAAGCAGAAAACAAAAAACCATGAATCAGCCATAATTTTACCCTTTACTTTTCAGTGCAAAAAAATATCAATCTCTCTCTGGACAAAATGACTGAATAGTTAGTGGTAAATGAATTGGCAGAAAGAGACAGAAGAAATGCACGGACCCCATGGACACTTGGACCCCCTGCCGTGGGGAGCATGACTGTGGCTCGATGCTGCCCCCTCCGGCCACCACTGTGCTTCCCTCAGGCCCAGTTTCCTAGCTGCTCCCCACGGTCACGGAGCACGGATGAAGTGTTCCCCCCTCACCAGCCTGGCTGGACTTCTCATTTAATCCCACTGCCCTCTTAGACCCTCCCAGCCAGTGTCCCTCGGCAACACCTCCTGCAGGGTGGAGGTCAGGGCTTTCCTCCTGTTCTACAGTTCCTCCTCCTCGGCTTTCCTCAAGCCTTCCCCTCAGACTTCTCTTGCACATGTGACACCAGTGTGACGTCTGCTTCCAAGCAGGCCTCAGCCAGTACATGACACTGAGGACAGGGGCAAGAGTAGGAGCTATAGGCAAGGCCAGGTGTACCTCAAATGTTCTCACACATGCCGGGCGTGGTGGCGCATGCCTGTAATCCCAGCACTCGGGAGGCTGAGGCAGGAGGATTGTTGTGAGTTTAAGACCAGCCTGAGCTACAAAGTGAGCTTAAGGCCAGCCTGAACTGCATAGTAAGACCCTGTCTCAAAAAAAAAAAAAAATGTTCTCACACAGCAAGTTCTGGAAAGCCAGGGCTGAGATGAAAGTGGAGAACGCACTTGTGAAGGAGAAAAATTGTGTAAATCATCCCGCACCCCCTAAAAGAAAATACAAGAATGTGGTTTTCATTACTGTTCAGTCTTTTTTTTTTTACTGTTTTTTTTACTGTTCAGTCTTAGTGCGCGCATCGGAGCGCTCTGGGTTATCTAGAGGGTATGATCTTGTAAAAGTGAAGCAACCCGGAGCCTGCAGCCCGAGTGAGCCCTGCCTTTCAGCAGGTGTATCCGGTGGAGAACAAAACAGGGCCCTGTGGTTTAGCTGCGGGGCAGCGGGTTCCGCACATTCACGAATCCGCCGCCCGCCCGGAGGGGCGCGACCCCACACAGCCTCACGGGCCCAAGTGCAAATCTCCCCAGGCTCTTTCGGTTTGGAAGTCAGCACCGATTGGGAAAGAGCAGTCCTCAAAGGGCCGGGGCGCCCCTGCCGGCCCCACCCTAAAGTCCCGCTGCAGAGTCCCCATAGTGCACCGGCAGGGCAAATGCTTTGCTGGAAGCCAGACTCTCACTGCCCTGGGTAAGGGGCTGAAAGCTGCTCTGGGCAGGAGGATGGCACCTTGAGCCAGCAAGCCGGTGGGGAGTGCTCGCTCCTCACTGCCCCTCCTTTGCCCCTGAGTCCTGAATCCCTTTCAGTGACATATCATTTGCATTGGATTTGAGGGGCTGGTTGGCTAATCTGGTTGCACCAGGAGGTCAAGCACTGGGTACCTCACAAATGCTATCAAGGCTTTCATTCCTTCTTAGGAGTCCCAGTCTCCACCCACTTCGCAGAATCTGGCTGGCAAAATGGATCAGAGTTGCTAAACTCTGAGGTCTGGGGCAAATCTCATCTCACCTCCTCAGGCCTCTGGATTGGTGGCGAATTCTTCTGAGTGATCACCATCCCCAACAGTCTGAAGCAGTGAGGCAGAGGAGTAAGCAGTATCTGTGGGGGCTGGGGAGATGGCTCAGTAGGATAAGTGCTTCCCTGGCAAGCGCAAGGGTCTGAGTTCAATCCCCAGTTCTGCAAAAAAAAAAAAAAAAAAAAAAAAAAAAAAAATCCGTCCGTCAAATGCTGAGGTCTTGGGTGGCTCATCCCACTTAATGCAGAGAGCCCCCCGCCCCTAGCCTTGAGAAAACTGAAACTCACACCAAGGTGACGTCAAAGGTCGCCCAAAGTAAGCCCAAGTGATGTGATACCCTGTCCTTACTGGTAAGTCCTGGTGTGGCCCATCCAGTCAGAACCGCCCAAGTAAAAATCCAGGCTGCTTCTCCTAGTAAATGTGTGTCCTCCGGTGAGTCGCTTTAGTACTCCAGACAATTTCCTTATCTATAAATCAAGGATGAAAAGTGTCCACTATTTTTGACTAGGAAGAAGCTAAGTTAAAGGAGGTAAGCCAGGGTGTGTACTTCACACGCAGGAGGAGCTCAATAAATACTAAATATTATTAACAACATAAATGTGGGTCAAAGGACAGATCCACACTCTCTATACCTCTCTAGTGGCTGTAGTCTTTGCTTTGCAGGTATCTCCTTCCAGGTACCCCTCAGGTTACCTCTGCACCTGCTCTGGGTGCCCTCTTTGACTCACCCTGCTTTGACAACTGTTCCTGTTCAGGGCTACATGCAGAGGACCCACAGCAGGCCCCACAGAGCACTTTCGGAACCATCAGGAAGCCTAAAAAAAAAAAAAAAAATCAAATTTCAGGAAGTTTTGAAGACAGTGACAAAATCCAGGAGATAGATGGCATCATAGAGCTGTTTGTCATCAAAGGCAAGGGACCGACTTGGAGACTGGGGAGAACAAACAAGTGTGCAGCCAAAACCGTTCAGAGAGGTCTACTGTGGGGACAGGCTGGGAGCAGCCATGCTGGGTGGAAGCCCTTGGGTTGGCCTGGAACCTTTGAGACGCTGCTCCCAGCAAGAGGCGATGTCCAATTCTATGACCTTGGAGTAGGGGCAGGGCCTGCTTCTGAAGCTACAGAGTAAGGGGTCCTTATGGCACGCTTGCTCTTCCATCCCGCCTGCTGGGGTCAGAGGGAACAGAGCAATGATGAAGAGGCCAGGTGCAGTTATTCTCATCCTCGGCACCTGCCTTTGAAATGAGCCTGGCCTTTCACTATTGGACTAACGCATGAGGGAGAAGCATGCTCTGAGCCGTGGTCAGCCAGAGTAGGTGGCTGTGCTAGGCCTTTGAGCCTGGAGCAGTGTCTGCGTCCCCAGTGCCCTGAACACACCCAGTCTCATCTTAATCTGAGGTGGTGTGCTGCAATAGATCCCTAGCACTGCAGTGCAGTTCACAAGGCTTTGATTATAGACCACTGTTAGTTACCATGAGCTGTATATTATTATTGATTTTTTTTTTATCCTGAGGAGCTAGTCATTCAGCACTTACAGTGCTTCCACAATACATAACAATTCATTCTTGTTCAGTGCTTATTAAATACCTTTATGATTTATAGTGGTCATTTTTATTAATATATTGTAAAATAAATATGTGGTAACAAGAGCTGGAAATTTGAGTCACTGTGAGTGCTCCCCAAGGCCAGCTAGAGCCTTCCATGGGAGGAAGCCCGAGAAGCACTCTGTAGCTCCATGTGCCATCCAAAACGGGGACACTTCAGGAGGAAGAACCCCTTGAGGTGCTCTTGGATGCAGAACTGGAGCGGAGCAGAGGCAGAGCCTAGATCCCAGCGGCTGCAGCGGGTCAGGCTAGGAAATAGCGACAAGGACGAGGACTCTGTCCACTAGCTATCTGCCACCTGCTGAGTTTTCCTAGAGCTAACTTTGGCCTCCACACAATGGATATAAAAGTGACCGCCTCCAGCAGCTCAAGGACAACGGGTATTTGTATACATATTTACACACGTACACATACACACACACATCCGCATAAGTCCCCTCTGTCTTGCTACATCACAAGCAAGTCCCTTAGCTTCACAGTGTCTCTTTGGTCATCTCTAAAATGGAGCTATTAGGAGCTGGGGATGTGGCTCAGTGGTAGAACTCTTGCGTTACATGCATGGAGGTTCCACCTCCAGCACCAAGATAAAAATAAATAACTAAGTAAATAAATAAATTACATCAGTAAAATAAAGCATCTCAGCAAGTGCTGGGCATTGCAGTGACCCACACGTATGTGTGCTCATGTCACAGAGCCTGGAGGAGATCATACCGGGAGTTCATATGGTTATCCCTGGGTCCTAGGACCATAGATCTTTTCTTTTCTTTTCTTTTTTTATGCGGAACCAGGAATTGAACTCAGGCCCTCGTGCTTGCCAGGGAAGCACTTATTCCACTGAGCCATCTCCCTGGCCCTAGAGATGTTAATGTATGAGGTTGTTTTTCTTTTTTGCAGTACCGGGGATTGAACTCAGGGCCTTGTGCTTGCCAGGAAAGTGCTTATTCTTCAGCTCCAGCTCTTTCTTAGCTCTTATTTGGAGACAGTGTCTTGCTAAGTCACTGAGGTGCCCAGGCTGAGCTCAAATTTGTAAACCTCTTATCTCAGTTTCTCAGAGTGCTGGGTACTTTTAAATTTTTCTTATTTGTATTCTTTATTTTCACCTCATCCTATAATGAACTTTCATTGCCTTTTTAAAACATCACTTCAGTGAAGACTGTGAAGTGAAATCTAAAAAGCAGTGGCTATTGCAAAGATGAGAGGATTATGAGTACCATTTCTATTATTTTAAGTTTAGTCTGTATGGTTCAATTTTTTCTTTTTTTTTTTTTTTTTTTTTTTTTTTTTTTTTTTTTTTTTTTTTTTTTTTTTTTTTTTTTTTTTTTTTTTTTTTTTTTTTTTTTTTTTTTTTGTCTTTTTGAGACAGGGTCTCACTATGCAGTTCAGGCTGGCCTTAAGCTCACTTTGTAGTTCAGACTGATCTTGAACTCATAACAATCCTCCTGCCTCAGCCTCCCGAGTGCTGGGATTACAGGCATACACCACCACTCCCAGCCCTTTTTTTTTTTTTTTTTGTCTTTTTGAAACAGGCCTGGCTATGTAGTTCAGTTCTGGGATTACAGTCATATACCACCACACCTGGTGGTTCAATATATTAAAAATTGACTTTATCAGTGGAATTTTTTAGTTTCTAGGAAAATTAAGATGGGGATGAATTAACCCTTGGTCATGTGGCAAATACACAAGATGTTATAGGTGTTTATTAGATGGTAAGGTGGAGATAATGGGGGCAGAAGCAGTTGTGGCAGGCTTTCTGCAGTGGTGCTGCTCAGTAGGCAGCAGAACAGGGGCCTTTTCCAGGGGAGTAGGATCATTCACTTCCCACATTCTGCCTCTGTCTATCTGTCCTCCTTTCTTCCTTCCTTCCTCTCTCTAATTATACGAGCTACTGATGGAATGAAGAAACCACTTCTCTCTTCTGGAGTTTGTCTCCTAATGGACACAGAGCACACATTATCAAATAGTTTTTCAGTTTAATGAGAATTCATACAGCACCCTGTGCAGAGCTCAGTGGACACTTGGTGTGCTATCCTGCCACGATGTACAGTGAGAGCGGCTTCTAGGAAGTGGAGTTTCTTAGAAAATGTCTCCAAAGGTTCCAGCTCCTGTGTAGCACACTGGAGCCTGGTGGCTTCCACCACAGAAATTCATTTCTCACAGTCCCTGAGGCCAGGCTGGTAAAGTCAATGCCTGGTATAGAGTTCTTTTCTGACTGACAAATAGATGCCTGTTTTTATTTCTACATGAGGGGGTGAGGGCTGGGATGCTGTAGTGAGGACAGAACCTTCCTGTCTCTTCCTCATCTTAGCGATGCCCATGATGTAAGTATTTAAGTATCTCCCAAAGGTGCAGCTCCTTGTTCCTCACATTGGGAGTTAGGAGGAAGGGGGACGGGCACACCCCAAGGATCGGGATGCAGGCCGGTACAAAGGCCCAGGAGTGTGAAAAGGCGTGGCACACGCAACAAACCATAAGCACTTTGGTATTACCAAAAGATGTGCTTTAAGGCTAGACCGTTTTTGTATTTTCTCTCACCAAGAAATCTTTTGAAAAAAAAAAAAGTACAAGCTGGGGAAATAGCTCATTGGTCTAAGCACCTGCCTGGCAAGCGCAAAGACCTGGGTTTGGTCCCTGGTACCGTATGTCATACCTGTCCCTTGCCAAGCCAGCCACCAAAGCCAGGTGTGGTGGCACACACCCATAATCCCAGCACTGGGGAGGCTAAGACAGGAGGATCACTACAAGCTCAAAATGCACATCAAGACCCTGTATCAAATTTTTAAAACTACATAGTAAGTCAACAGGTAAAATTATGTTAGCTGTGGGGTCAGGGAGATGGCTCAGTGGAATAAGCACTTCCTTGGCAAGCACAGGGGTGTAAGTTCAGAAAAAAAAAAAAATCATGCTAGCTGTGTATGGAGGGCCGCCTGGGTGACTCTCCTTGAAAGAAGAGCAATTGTCTCCATTTTAGCTGAGCCTGACCCTATTTCCATGTATTGATGTCTAGAGAGCTGGCTAGGACTTCTCCTTATTCCTTCAATTGGCCTTAAGCAATGCATATTGCTCTCACTGAGGTACCGGTGCTAGTCTTTGAAAACAGCACACATGTTTCCGTGGTAACCCAAACCTGCAGCTCTTTAATAGGAGTTCAGTCAAGACAGGATGAAGAGCCTGCTCCACGCTGTCGGCTGGAATGAGCCTCGAGAGACAGAGGCTATGACTTCCTGGGGTTGAAAGATTACACACCAGAGCTGAAGCAGCAGACCCCAAAACAGGAGATACTATCTCTATAGTGTAGTGAAAGTTACTTTTTCTGCATATTGCAGAGGTAAATACAGGCCTCCTACCTAGAGCACCTCACGGTGTTCATCTACTTCCTTCAATTCTCAGTCATTTATCCTTAAGCCACTCCTCCTTCATGACTGAATAAAAGCTGGGTTCAGCACTGGGTAGAGGCCAGATAGTCATCACCATGGCTAGACTTAGGACCGCTTGGCTCCCTAGAACTATAAATATGTCTTAGTGTCTTTTTTTGTTTTTTTGGTTTTTTTTTTTGCCTTAGTGTCCTTATTCTTGCTGTGGGCTGCACTGGAAGTGGTAGATTGAAATTAACTTGATGGGATTCCAATAATGTAATTTGGGATTATAAACACACATTTCTTAGACTTTGATGAGGGTCAGGAGGGCCTTCCAACAGTTGTGCAGCGGCAGAAGTCCCCCACAGCTGTTTCCAGCATTGGGGACACAGGACTGGACAGGCAGCAGCATGGACGCCACCACGATCGGCCTGGTGGAACAGGTCAGTAGTCCCAGCCTTTGTCAGGAACGCAACGGCTGCTGAAAGTGGTACGCAGTCGGAGGAGAAGGGCACAGAACTGCAC
Source organism: Ctenomys sociabilis (assembly GCA_004027165.1). Lineage (NCBI taxonomy): Eukaryota > Metazoa > Chordata > Mammalia > Rodentia > Ctenomyidae > Ctenomys > Ctenomys sociabilis. The sequence goes on from PVKA01026265.1 coordinate 30,000, forward strand.
TTAAAAAGGAGGAACTGAATCATGAGGAGGGAGGGCTCTGATCCGGGGGAAAGGTCATGAAGCTAGACCTCGGGTGAGCCGGGCAGCAGTGGCCTCCAGGGAGGGCTGGAGTCACTGAAACGCTTCCCTAGTGCTGGCTCTTAGAAAGGATTTTCTGCTTGGAGGTTTCACAAAAGTAGGCCTGGCCACCATGGGCGACGTCAGCCCCTGGGAGTGATTCCACAGCCCAGCGTGCATACTGATTTTTCCACTTGCTGTGCATTCCACAACCCAGCCAGATGGATGCTCATTTAAAACAAAAACAAAAAACTAGTGAAGGTTCCTTTTAGATTCCACCTGACTAAGTCACATTACTCAGGAATTTGGCCAAATACTGGCCTAGATGTCACTGTGAAAGGATTTTTTTTTTTTTTTTTGCTGGAACTGGGGATTGAACTCAGGTCCTTGTGTTTGCCAGAGAAATGCTTATTCTACTGAGCCATCTGCCTCTGTGAAGAGATTTTTTAGAGGAAATTAACATTTGTATCAGTGGATTCTGAGTAAAGCAAATCAGTCTACATAATGTGGCAGGCCTCATCTAGTCAGCTGAAGACCCTAGTAGAAAAAAATCTCTTCTCCTAAAGAAGAGGGAAGTCTTCCCATAGAACATCTTCCATCCTCAGTGGCAACAGGAGAGCTTCACAGGGTCTCCATCCTGCAGATATTGGCTTTGCAGACCCTATCACCGTGTCAGCCAATTCCTTAAAGTAAATACCTCTAGACAAATGGGTAGGTAAGTAGATGGATATAGATGTAGACGTACATATCAAGTGTAAATGCAGCTATTAATACACATCTATTCCATTATTTCTTTTCTTTTCTTTTTTTTTTTTTTTTGAGACAGGGTATCACTATGCAGTACAGGCTGGCCTTAAGCTCACTTTGTAGCTCAGGCTGGTCTCAAACTCACAATACTCCTTCTGCCTCAGCCTCCAAGTGCTGAGGATTACAGGCATGCGCCACCACACCCGGCTTTTTTTTTTTTTATTATTATTCCATTATTTCTGTTTCTTTGGAGAACTGTAATGCAGTGGCTTGCTCCTTTGTTCAGTTGCCTGGGGACAGAGTACAGGACACTGCTTTGTAATTCATTTCTAATTCCACATCCCCACACTTCTTTCACCATGATGGATTCAGAATGTGGAGCAGGTCCATGGTCTTAAGTGGAGATCCTAAAGCATAGCTCTAATAACACCACTCTTCTGTTAAAAAAATCTTCCAATATTTCCCTCTAGATCTTCAATGAAGGCCCATTTGTATAGCCTAGTGTTCAGAGATCTTGGATCAATTTCCATTCCTGGTCCTACCTCTGACTGATCAACGTGCCCAGCACTCATTCTCTCTCCTAATTAAATTATACATCCATGTCCTTTGCCTTGTGACTTTCAAGTCCCTGAGTCAAGGAGTAGAATTGCTCCGTTGATTTGGGGCTTGCCCCTCAAATTTGTTTCACTCAGTAATATGCCACTATACATGACATGCCACTCATAGTGGGCACTTTACGCATCTGTGTGGTTTTGCTGATCTGAGAGCATGTGGGCCCTAGAAAAGCGAGAAAATGGAGAGTAGATCTCCCTCAAGGAGATTTTTCTATGATTCAGATCATCAAGAAGAATAGCTGCCCCATTAGAAACCTGTTCTTGGAAGTCCAGATTTTACACTCTGCTGTGGTGTGAAATTGCTTCATTTTAAGAAATGAACAGCCGGGCGTGGTGGCACATGCCTGTAATCCCAGCACTTGGGAGGCTGAGGCAGGAGGATTGTTGTGAGTTCGAGACCAGCCTGAGCTACAAAGTGAGCTTGAGGCCAGTCTGAACTGCACAGTGAGACCCTGTCTCAAAAAGACAAAAAAAAAAAAAAAAAAAAAAAAAAAAGA
>PVKA01026266.1:0-31851 GCA_004027165.1 Ctenomys sociabilis
AGAACAGTAGAGCTAGTGCTCTGGGCCAGCTGGGATGGAGCCTCAAGGTAGAGGCTATGACACCGGGGGGGGGGGGGGAGCTTGAAAGACTGCATCAAAGCTGAAGCACCAGACTTCCCAAAACATTAAATACTATACTCTATCTGCATATCTTTCTGCATATGACAGAGGTAAATGTAGGTCACCCACCTAGCTCAGCTCACAATGGTCACCTTCTTCCCAGATTTCTCAGTCAGTCCTCCTTAAGCCACTGCCCCACTGAACAATAACCAGGTGAGGCCCTGGGTTGCTCTCTTTGTTCCAGAAAGCCATCTTTGTGGCTGAACTTAGAGCCCCTTCACTCCCCAATGATTGAAAATATAATTTAGTGTCTTTATTTTCGCTGTGGATTGCATTGAAAGTGGTAGATTGAAATTAGCTTGATGGGATTGCAATAACGTATCTTTGAGATTACAAACATTGGCTTCTTGGACAGAGAGGAGGACCTGAAAGTGACTCATAGAATTATCCCTCAACATAGCCTGTTCACACAACCTTCTCAACACAAGGACCACTGACCAGAATCACGTGCAAGTGACCCACTGGACCTTGCGTGACCAATTTAAAGGTAAGCGGAGCATTATATTAATTATAGTGCTCAGATGTAAGTAGCAAATAGGAATCTGTTTGTCAAGGTTAACAATGGGTCAAGTTCAGTCTTTATCCACAGAAGAGAAAGAATTTAGTTTATTGATTATAAAACTGTTAAAAGATGCTGGTATTAAGGTGACAGCAATGCCAATTTTTAGATTACTCCATGAGATAGCTACATTTTATCCATCTTTTCCCAAAGTCAGCCCACTTGATCTCAGGATCTGAGATGAAATAGATAAGAGTTTCTATGTAGCTAAAGCTGAGAAAAGAAAAATTCACCCACAAACTATTGCCACATATAACCTGGTAATGGGAGGTATTTGGGCCTTCCAATGAAACAGCCAAGGAAGGAATGCAGATCAGCAACAGAGATTACAGAGATTGTAAGGATGCTGACCTCAGGCTAGTAAACAAGGTAATTATAATTGAGAAGAGCCCTATGGAACTGTAACTACAGCCTTGGGTCACTTGGGACAGGACTTTCCTAAGGGCCATGCAGAAAACAAGGAATTCTTTTTAAAGAATATAGATAATCCTCTCCCAAGCCTTTCAAGGTCAGCGAAGACTCAGGACAGGTGAACCTGTACTGCAACATCATGAAATTCAGTTGAGCTCCAAATTTTCTGAACAAGGAGATTATGGAGCCACAGCGGAAGGAGACTGATGATGTATAGTATGCCTGGGGAGAGTCACATGGAGAGAAAACTTTCTCTCAATCTCTCACAGATGGTAAACTGGTCAAGCATTGGCTGTGACTCATCCACATGGATGAAACAGACAAAGGATCTACAGAATAAGGTAGAGGACTACAAGATAAACCCTGAAGGGACTTCACTGATCTCATAGAAACAAAAAGTACATGTGTTGGTATATAGGTCTTGCTCTATCTAGGTCTTAACCATCCAGCAGAAATGTATAAAAATGAGGTATACACTGTGGGGCCATAATAATAAGTTGAGCTGTAGATGGCTATGGTTGACAACTTCTTCTGATAACTCACTGTTGCTGTGGAATGCTGGACTGTGTTGGATTGTGTAGTCGAGTTTATGTACCTAAATTAGTTGAATGACAATGGAGTGCCCATGTTTGACAGGTGTAGACAAAGGAAGGGGTATAGAAAGGAAGAATCATGATGTGTGTGTATGGACAGTACAGTTGGGATAGATAACTCCGTGCTTCTACATAATTCTATTAGAGGCAAGATTTGCACTAATGGTGGCTGGACTGGATATTATGTCAGCTTCTAGTACTATGGGCAACTACTAGGAAAATAACAAGATAGAAAGTATTAATTATTGAATCTTTGATGTAATTCAGGTATAAAAAATAAGGTACACAAACAGCTGCACTCTCTTAATTTAGTAATAAGAGACATGTGCTATAATAAAGTCTGTAAGTATAATATCATGTATGCACCTTCTATGGTACCAAAACATTATGAATACAGTTTGCAATGTATTAATTTATCAAATCCATCTTGTCAAGGTATCTTGAAACTGTCTCACTGATATTTGTGCTTCCATAAAATAAAAATTAAAAAACAATCCTCTCCCTATTCTCCCCACTGTCTCTCCAATCCCTGCAGTCCTTCCCTCAGGCATAGAGAACAATCAGGTTAATAATCCTTCTCTTTTTCCACCTTTAAGGAGGCCAAAGTACAGTGACAGGAGGTTATTTGCACACAAAGTGTGTTTTCCTGACCTTGGTGAGACAGATTGGGAATACACTAGTCCTAAAGCAGTACCCATGAGGCCTTTAACATTTTGTTCCTGAAAGAATTAAGACAGAGAGTATTGGACAATGGTGTCCAAGGCCTTCCCCAGTTGCTTGTTTGGATAACATAATGAAGGCTTCTAAATGATGACAAGTGACATAAGTCATCTTGCGTACACATGTCTATGATGCAAACAATTCCTGCATTTTGAATCACAATTAAAGACATTCATTTCAGAGCAGGCACAGACTAATCAGGATATCGAGGATAAGAATGTTCAAGCAGTTATACAAGAAATGTTATCTGGTACTGGACAGTATGCTGACTTAAAAGTCCAGGCAAATGGCCCGCCCCTCCTTTTCCTACAGTACAAGGATCTGCTATGTGAAGCATGGATTTCTATCCTAGAGGATGGTACACCTAATAAATACTTTACCGCATACTGCAAGGTCCCAGAGAAACTGATATCCAATTTATAGCAAGATTAAACGGTGCTATAAATAAGGAGATTCCACGCACTGTAGCTAAAATGCTTGTTTGTCAATTAGCGTATGAGAATGCCAATGATGAATGTAAAAGAGCCTTACCCTTGGTGCTTCATGCAAAGAATTTATCTGCTTATATTCGTGCATGCCAAAATATTGGTTCTGCTGCGTACACTTGTGCTCTCATGGCGATATAGGGAAGGTGAAACTTCCCAATCTGACGTGGGTGAGTTCATGTTCTCTAAAACCAAAGAATGAATTATAGGAATCAACGGAGGTTGAGGGTAAAACTTTATTGGAAAGAAGAGGTTCTGTCAGAGAGGGACAGAAGGGTGACCCAAGCGGGTTGCCCAGGAACCTGTCTCTTCCAGTTTTACAGGGCAAAACCATGTGGGGCTGAGGCAGATACAAAGGGGTCTCACTTAGGCAGATGCAGGGTGGAACAAAACTATGGGCAGTAAATGGGATCATGAGCACCATTTGCTCAGGCAAGATTGATTAGGCCCAAGACCAAAGGGGGTAGTGAGTCATGCAGTAAGCGGGCATGAAGGTAAAACAGGATCTTATCTGGGAGCCTTCAGATAACAATTTTTCTTGAGTAATGACCAATTCTGGTCATTACATAAGCCAGTCTTTAGGTTTGATTTGCAGCAGGGCCTCCATGCTTCCCATACTTGTTAGGTGCCTGGTTATTGTTATTTCCTATAAGTGCCGTTGTTATTCCTTCGAGGGCCTGGCCCTGTCTGAGTGCTTATAATATTTCTATCTAACACCGGCTGTTGCAACATTCTCCCCTCTGAAGAAGTAACCCAAACTTCTTTGAGGGAAGCATGGGTGATGGCAGCTCGTGCTTTTTCTCACTGAAGGGGGTCATAGTTATTGATTGGCAGTCAGATGCATTGTTCAGAGGCTCTATGTAAAGGCCCTCCATAAATAACTGGCATTTCTCTTTTGGGTAGACGTATAGCTTTGAGTCCGGAGGAGAGAAAACCAAAGAATCAATTAAGTATGCATGGCCTAAGAGCAGTATCAACAAGATGATTATAAATATAGTCAACAAAGGCTTCCACTTGGAAGAGTTAAAAATCGCTTCCCATAAGGATGATAAAGACAAGGTCCAAGGGGCTTCAAAGTCTGATGTATCATGGGTTTGTTTTCTATTTTATCTCTTGAATAGCTAGTCTGATATTTGCAGATGGATCAGGATGTACACACAATATTCAGCTTTTATAATTGCACAAGTACAAGCACCCCCCCATGCTGCTATTAGTAGGTCCAGTTCCACCCAATTTTGGAGGATGGCCTGTTTCATTAAGTTTACTTCTTCCTTTAAAGGAGAGAGACCAACTCCAGTATCTTTTAAGGCCTGCTGAGTGTAGCTGGTTAAGGCCTCAATGTGTTTTGTGATGTCTTCGAGCCATAGAGAAGGGATAAAGATGGAGTCCAAGTGATCATACATGCTTCTGGACCATTAATGTTGTGCTCAGAATACAGTTTCAGGTTTGTTGACAGTTTTGACACTTCTGCCTTTTAACCACACAAACCATAATGTGCATCACCCTATCTATCCAGGGGGGTAATCAGAGCCACAAATTGGTCCCATAAGACCAAAGAGTGCCATCTAATGTCAAGATGATCAAAACAGTGTGATGCGAACCATTTCTCCAGTCTGTAAGGTTATTGTATGTCCACACTGGTCAGGGGAAGTCCATCCCAAGGACTTAGTAGAATTGTGCAGATGAGAAAATGAGTGATTCCTTTGTTCCTAACATAAGGGGGCCTTCTGCTGAGGTGTCCTATGGTGGGGGTTAGCCATAGATAATCATCCCATATTTGAAAATAGCCATCCTGATATCTTTGGTTGTTGGTCCTCAGGATAGGCATCTTACCTTGTGATAATGGCCTTATCAATGATTGTAGAGAAGCCCCAGTGGCCTTGAGGGAAAATATTGGATTATGTCCAGGATCATGAAGAGTGAGATATATAGGCCATTTAGTTGCATTGTAATGCAGGGCTAAATGATAAACTTTTGAACTCTTTTGTATCTCCTCAATATAGTGTTGTATTCTATAGCAGTCATGTCTTTGAGGTGGGGATACCCACCAAGGACATCCTGATGTACTTGACAAGGGGAGGAAACCACATATCCAACAGGAGGTTGGTTGCAGGGATTCTGCATATTCCTGTTCCCACTTTAAAAAGGAATTACATCCTCCTTTAGGAAGCAAAGTGATTAGTAAAAAGGCTAATAGCCTCATCACTTATCTGAGGATGTTGTTTCTCTTGAATAGGAATCTTAAGTCTTGTATGTGCTACAGGAGTATTCAGATGGTCGTTCACTTGTAATGGCAGTTTCTGGTTCCCAGAGTTTGAGTCTGGTGTGATGTATCCAAGAGTCCTGACCTGCAGTCTTCACAGCTGAAGCAGTTGGCAAGATGACAGTGTATGGTCCCTCCCAAGTAGGTCCTGAGGAAGGAGAAGATGAGGGAAGGGATGTTACCAGGATTAAATCTCCAGGGAGAAATATGGGACTTCCCTTTGCGTTAGGCTGAGCTTCTGTGAGTTGTTGAAGAGTTTGTTGAAATTTAGCCAATGAGGTGATGTCTCTTAGTAAGTCCTCTGTTTCTCTATCAAAGAGGAAATCATTAATGAGAAAAGGATATCTGTAAAGCATTTCAAATAAATGGAGGCCGAGGGTTTGAGGAGTATTCCTTAGTTTGATCAGAGCTAAAGGCTGTGAGTCCACTGTAGATATGTCTCATGAGCCATTTTACAAAGATGTCTTTTTAGGATTTCATTTATGTTTTCTACCTTTCCTGGTGACTGTCCTCCATCCACAGTGATGGTGATAGTGAATACCCAGTGCTTGAGAGACATCCTGTGTGATGGTTGCTTTAAAGGAAGGTCCATTATCACTGTGTAAGCTCTTTGGAAGTCCAAATCTAAAGTTGATTTCTGAGACTAAGACTCTGACCACCTCCTGTGCCTTTTCTGTTCTGCATGGGAAGGCTTCAACCCAGTTTGTGAATGTACCCACCCAGACCAATAAACACTGAAGTCCCTTCCTTTTTGGCATATGAGTAAAATCAAGCTTCGAGTCTTCCCCAGGCCATTTAGCATGTGTCTGTGTACCTGGAGGAACTATAGTCTGATTAAGGTGATTGTTTTTTTAACAAAGCTCAGATGTCTTATCTGTTTTATTGTCTGGGAAAGCCCTTTTCCTATCATTACATTTAAGGCCATCTTCAGGGTCTTGTCTCTCCCCAAATGGAAGGTCTGGTGCAAAGACTTAATAATTTTCCATTGACTAGGAAGGAACAACTTACCATCACTTGATTGTAACCATCCAGGTGGAAGGAACTGACACCCATGGGAGAGAGCCCATTCTATTTCTGACTGAGAATACTTAGGTCCTGTGTGTTCAAGGAGACCTTCCCAGATCACAGAAGCCTGAAAAGGGGGCTCTGAAGCAGCCTTTTTTCCTGCTTTATCAGCTAATTGATTACCTCGAGAGACTTCATCAGTTCCCATTTGGTGTCCTTGACAGTGAATTAGTGTCACTTTGGGTGACAAAAGATCATCTATCTCCTTATGATACTTTTTGGGAGATCCCATGGCAGTTGGATAATTTCTCTCTTTCCATATAGCTGCAGGAACACGTAATACTAGAAAAATCATATCTTGAATCAGTATAAATATCGACACTTTGTTCATCACTAAGTTGTAGTGCTCTTGCCAGAGCTATGAACTCTGCTAGCCGGGCACTAGTCCCAGGTGCGCGTGCGGAACTTGCAAGAGTCTGATGCAAAGTTTCCACAGCATAGCCTGCTTTTCTTATCCCATTTTCTACAAAGGAGCTGCCAACACAGAAAAGAGTGAACTCAGAGTCAGTAAGTCGAGTATCTAGTAAATCTTCTCTGGCTCCGTATGTATGGAGAATTACCTGTTTACAGTCACGTCTGTTAACTAAGTTTTTCCTTTTTTGGTAAAAAGGTGGCGGGTTTAAGGAGGAGCATGTCTTTATTTGAATGACTGATCCTTCTAGAAGTAAAGCTTGGTATTTAAGAAGCAGATTGTCTGATAATCATAAGCTTCCCTTAGAAGAAAGAAGTCCTGCCGCATTGTGAGGTGCACATACAGTAAGGTCTTTGCCTAAGGTCAATTTGGATGCCTCTGGCACTAAGAGAGCTACCGCTGCCAGAGCTCTAAGGCAAGTAGGCCATCATTTTGCTACAATGTCTGATTCATGACTCAGGTATCCTATAGGTCTCTGGTCCTGTGTGAGGACTCCCAAAGCCATACTTCACCTCCCATCAATATATAAATTGAAATGGTGCTCAGTGGGTAGGCTTAGGGCTGGTGTTAAGAAGGGCATTTTTAAGCTCTTGAAATGCAGTCATGCTTCCAGGTTAAAATATGGGTATCTGCCTTTTGGGTCTCCTTTATAAGCTGATAGAGGATTCATGCGATCTCCTCATATCCTGGTGTCCAAAGGGTACAAAAGCCTGTAATTCCTAAGAATCTCCTTAGATGTTTTAGAGTCTTAGGCTGTGGGTAGGAAAGAACTGGACTGATTCTTTGCTTCCCTAGTTTTGGGTTCTCTTGGATATGTTGAGGCCTAAGTATTTTACCACAATACTACAAAGTTGTGCTTTAGATTTTGAGACCTTATAACCTCTTTCTGCTAGGAAATTCAGCAGCGCACAGGTGCCTTGACTGCAAAGCTCTCGTGAAGGAGCACATAGAAATATGTCATCCACGTTTTGTAAAACTGCAATCTGGAAGAGTGTAAAGCAGGCCAAGTCATGGGAATGTGCCTGCCCCAAAACGTGTGGACTATCACTAAACCATTGGGGGAGCACAGTCCAAGTTCATTGAGATGCCTGGTCATGAGGATTTTTAAAAGCAAAAAGAACTGGAAATCTGTATGTAAAGGCATAGAACAAAAAGCATCTTTAAATCTAACACTGAAAGCCAACTAGCAGTTTTGCGATCTGAGAAAGGAGTGTAGGTGGCTTAGGTATCACGGGGTGAATGGGTCCTAATCCCTCACTGATCAGTCTAAGGTCCTGTATTGGCCTCTATTTACCATTGAGCTCCCAGCATTGGAGTATTCCATGGACTATTACAGGGTTCAAGTAAGCCCTGTGCCCTTAGGTTATCAATTATAGGTAATAGTCCTTTTTTTTTCTTGAGGTCTTAGAGGAGATTGCCTCTGGTTAGGAAACACAGTAGAATCTTTTAGATGTATTTGTACTGAAGCAGGGATTACTGCTCTATTTTGCCTTTAGTGGCCCATACCTCAGGATTTATTTCTATCTCTACAAGGTGAAGATGGCATACCTGACCTGTGTTTAGACAAGATAAAATATCTCTCCCTAGAAGAGGAGCTGGACTTTCAGGTATGATCAAAAAGGAATGTATAAAAAGAAAACCATCCCAATTATAGCCTAGGGTTTGTGAAAAGCATCGAATTACCTTCTGTCCAGTGACTCTTCTCACTGAGGTGTGACAGCTGGAAGGAAGGCCAGGATTGAAAAGAAGCACCGAGAAACATGCACCTACATCCAGCAATAAGCTGGTTTCTTTTTCCTCTATCATCATAATTATCCGGCCTCCTCTGTGGAGACCATAGTCCGGCCAGAGGGAGAGGGCAGCGAGTGCCCTGGGGCCCTTCAGTTCTTCTGGTCAAACTGGAGGGTTGGGTCTGAACTACTTATGAGGATCATCTAAAAATTTTCCAAGATCTAGCCGGGCGTGGTGGCGCATGCTTGTAATCCCAGCACTCGGGAGGCTGAGGCAGGAGGATTGTTGTGAGTTCGAGACCAGCCTGAGCTACAAAGTGAGCTTAAAGCCAGCCTGAACTGCATAGCGAGACCCTGTCTCAAAAAGACAAAAAAAAAAAAAAAATTTTCCAAGATCTGACTTTATCTGTTTTAGGTCACTAAGAGAAATAGGTACGTGAACTCTGGAAGTTTCAAAGTTCCCATTTACCTCTTGTGAAGGATATTGTCCTTGAGAAGCTTGCCTAAGTGCAGCTAATGATAGGTACATGCCTGTAGAGGGTTGGATTACAGCTGGTCTAGAAGCCCTATCCCCTAGAGTAGAAGGCAGGCAGGGGAGCCCTTACTTTCAGTAATGATGGGCGAGGCTGTGATTATAGCTGTCTTGTCCTCAGGCTCCAGAGGCTGGGGAAAAGTCTCAGGCCCTGGAATACTGAAGGTCTCAGATCCTGAGGTCTCTGGTCTCCCTGTGGCTCATGTCTACATTTTAAAGCCAACTAAGAGGGCCAGGGTGATGGCTCAGTGGAATAAATGCTTCCCTGGCAAGCACAAAGGCCTGAGTTCAATCCCCGGTTCCACCAAAAAAAAAAAAAAAAAAAAAAAAAAAAAAAAAAAAATAAATAAATTTCATCATAAAGCCAACTAAGGTCTATTCCTTAGTGGAAAAAACACCTGAACATGAGGCATTTCTGACCATTTTCCTTGTTTTTTGCAATAACTTTGTAATTGTAAAATAGTGTGAAAGTTGACTTCCCTCATCATTCAATTTTGGCTCCAGTGCTTATGCAGGCCATGCACCTGTGCAGAAAACTATTGAATGGCTGTTTCTCATCGTATATGGATCAAATGTCTTCTTCTTCTTTTTTTTTTTTTTTTTTTTTTTTTTTGCGGAACCAGGGACTGAACTCAGGCCCTTGTGCTTGCCAGGGAAGCACTTATTCCACTGAGCCGTCTCCCCAGCCCCTCAAATGTCTTCCAGTGCTTCATGATGCACTCTGAAGGGGTAAGTGACTTTGAGTATGAGATCCCCATATCTGGAATACCACAAGAAATAATATTTAAGGCATTTCCCATCCTTGTTTCTAATTGATTCCCTCCCCGAAGGCATCCCTTGAGTAACCCTCTCAAGAGCAGGTGGGTGCTCGTGTTGGTGAGAAGGGAGACGAGGTCCCACGAGGCTATCCATCCTAGAACTGCGGCGGATTCTTATCTCCTGAACTTCTCTCAAATCCTGCACTTACTCTTACTGACCATTTGTAATTTAACAGCTACAATTAGTCCGGTGTTAGGAATGTGTACAAAAGGAAGCACAACCATGGCATCAAAGGTCAATTAGAAGGGAGCACTTCTCAGGCTATAAAGATCACTCCTAGAGACTGACAGAACAGTTGACTGGGAGGCTTGAGCCCGTGTCTACATGTTGTTTCCACCTGTTCACCTAGGTAAACATTTTTACCAACCAGATGAGATTCAACCTTGGATCGCACAGGAAATACTTATATTTATCATCTAGCAATCATATTTTACATGTTGGTAAAAACACTTCACTTTACAGCTGACAAATATTACTCTTCACATGTAAGGCACAGATATAAATCTCTTTCCCCTAACAGCCACTGTGGAATGTAACTATTGAAAGCTGCCTCAGCCTGACTTATGAAAGAGTGACTCATTAAGTTGCTCTGAAAAAAGTCTCAAGTAGATTTCCTACTTCACTAGCAAAAAGAGAGAAAAAATACAATAGGTAAGTGGAGACCTTTCAGTGGTCGGGTGCGAGTTTCCAATAAGGAACTTCTGGATTTAACCATAACACCTCAGGTATTCTCAAGTTTCTTTCGGTGCACACAACCAGAGATGTCTCCAGAAAGAAATCCTGTGGTTTCTCTCAACAACATTCCATGAGCCATAGGCTTCAATGGGGATTCACCAAAGAATGGCTGGGGAAACCCATCCTCAGCTTTAAGGAGTGGCAGCTGCTCTAAGAGCATTTACTACCTGCAGAGTAACCACAAGAACAGAAGAAGGTTAATATTACATCTCATTTTGTATGTCTTCCCTTATGTATACCCCATTTATGACAAAGTGCTAGCCTTTGCATGTTGGCTGCAGATCAGACTTGGGAAGAACAATTGTTTAAAGACAATGTGCCTCATTAACCCTAAATTCTATTCCATTGGATGATAACCATGTAAGGGATTTTAAACCTACCATTCCTGTCTATATTCCAGAAGCTCATGCCCTTCACTTTGAGGAAGGTGATACGGGCACATGGTAGCCTGGCAGGGGTCCATACCATGGATGGGCTATAGGCGAATTTAATTATTCCTTTACAGACTGGTCCCCTACAGGTTTTCTTCTAAGAAAAGATCAAGATTGGCACAAGATTTCTTTTATAGATTCCTCCCACCTTATCATGATCTCAGAGGTCTTGTGCAACGTTACATGGTGAGGTAGAGACCTCACTCCTCCCATGCCCAAACTCATTATCAGTGAGAAGCTAGCCTTATCTTTTCATGCTGGGCAGATTGGCATCTGCAGCTAGTAAATGGGGGAAAGGTCAAAGTAGCATTGCATGACCAGAGATACATGAAGGTATATATATGTGTTTATGATCCTCATGTATTATTGATAGAGAAGGTATGATGGGAACCATATATGTTCTCATGTACCAATTATCATCTAACCCATTGCATCCTGCCTAAACGTCTGCCCAACCACTCCACAGTAATCATGAGCAGAATGCCTGGAGCTTGGCTTCCTGTCAATCTACCTGAGCCTTGGTATCATTCACCTTCTTCCCTCTTGGTAGAGACCTTAATTGAAAGATTTAGCAAATGGACCAAGAGGATGCTGGGATTAATTATAGCGGGGACAATTTCCTTAGTGCTGCTGATGGCCAGCACAGCTATGGGCTCTGCGGCATTAGTTCACTGAGTGCAGACTGCTCACTTGGTAGACACTTGGACAAGAGCTGCTGATGACGGCTGGAAAATTCAAAGAGAAATTGATGTTGAATTGCAGCCTCAAGTGGGCATTTTAGAATCCTCCCTCCTTCGGATGGGAGACCGAACTGAAAGTTTACAATTACAACAAGGTTTGCAATGTCACTATAATATGACTAATCTAGAAACATATACAAGGAGCTATCCATCAAAATCTTACTTTAGATATAGATGCCCCATAGAGAAAAGTATTGTTAATGTCACAGCAGAAGCCACTTTTCATGCTCACATTAAAGACTGGGATAATTTTGCTGATGCTGTAGAACAGCTGAATCCATTTTCATATCTCAAGGCCTACTTTTGGTTTTACATTGGAATTAGGGTACTCATTCTTTTGTTTATAATCCAGTGTGACATGGAGGATTCTCAGCCCAACAATAGCCTCCACAGGATGCCCGAATTTGTTGCTAGAGTCTGGGCACAGTGACAGCTGTCAGGCTCCACCAATGATACTGTTTTTTGACTCATCAGTTATTGAGATGGGGTCTTTGCCATGTTTACTAGGATGGCCTTGAACTCGCAGTGATCTTCCTGCCTCAGCCTCCCAAGAGCTGGGATTATAGTCATGCCCTGCCACATACAGTTTCACTTGTGTTTTTCTTTTTTTTTCTTCTGTACTGGTGATCAAACTTGGGACCTTGTGCTTGCCAGGTGGAGGCTTATTCCGCTGAGCTATATCCTGGCCTAGACTTACAGTTTTTAAAGACAGAGGGAGGGGACTGTATCAGAAGCAGTGCAGGCAACAGGCTGTGTGTCCTTCAGGGGAGAGAAGGCATTCTGCTGGATGGAGCTTTAGTGTTGCTTCCCGAGCTATAGGAATCATTGACACTGTGTTTTCCCAGTCCCTCTTTGATTCTACACCCTACATGATTGCTTGCTGTTATGAATGGGTATTACAGGCCGGGCGTGGTGGCACATGCCTATAATCCCAGCACTCGGGCGGCTGAGGCAGGATGATTGTTATGAGTTCGAGTCCAGCCTGAGCTACAAAGTGAGCTTAAAGCCAGCCTGAACTGCATAGTGAGACCCTGTCTCAAAAAGACAAAGAAAAAAGGATACATATTACTCGAGTCCTTAGATAAGCTCATCACACATTTTGATTTTGCTGAAAAAACCAAACACACACACTGATGATGTCACAATAAATTTTAAAAAATCTCATACATGAGACTGGGCCTGGTGGCGCGTGCCTATAGTCCCAGCTCTTGGGAGTCTGTAAACTGGAGAATCATTGCTATGAGTCCTATCTAGTGGTAAGACCCCAAACACACTGTAGATCCTTCCCTAAAATGCAGGAAAAGAAATTCTTACACATTTGCAGCCCATGGTGTTTACATTCATTATGGGGACTGGCTGCATGTATACAACACATCTTAATTTGTTTCACGTCCCCTTCTCCCACTCTATTTTTTGATCTCCTATAGTATTCGTTTGAAAGGAACCACTTGCCTCAGCCTACTCAAGATATCTTGAGTAGATTTATTGACCTTCAAGCCCATACTACTTGAGAAAGAAAGTATTGCAGGATTTCCTTCAGAACCAGCGTTTTTAAGCTGGGGCCTAGGCTGCAGCACAGGGCGGATTGGTGTACCAGAAGGAGCCCTCTTAGGCTAACCTTTTGAGTGTAAGAGAAGTGCTTCTTGTATTGCAGAGCAGGCCTGTGATTGGCCCACAATTGACCCTGCAGATTGATCCAGTTCGTCCAACCTCCAGATCTGAGTCCACTGATTGGCCCAAATGCATTTCTACTGCCCATTTCAAACTCAAGCCGTCTTGTGGCATGGGTAATCCCAGATGATGGCAGCTGCTATGGAAGCAGTTCAGTGAGACTTTGAGTAGCGGGAAGCCGTTTGATAGTTGTCACATGTCCCGGAAAACTGGTGAAGCCTAAACCAGGGACTGTTCAGGAGGGCTGGCTGTATCAGTCAGTTCCCTTGGTGGGCAAGGATAGGGAAGTTAGCAATGGATCCTGCTTCTTCTCTCCCTGATCTTAACCATTGCTTCAAAGTTGCAGCAGCATGTGGAACAGCTGGAGCTGCACCTGGCAGAGAAGCCCCAAGGAGAGTGGAGTCTAAATAACGGGGCATCAAGGCACATTGCCCTTTTTAGTGTTTTTCAGAAAAGGTAATGAGGGGGCAGTGAAGGAAAGTGAGAGATGGATCATGACCCTCTTGGTAAAATCACAGCCCCTGCTGTCACAGGGGAGAGAAGGCTAGAGTCACGTGCTTCTGGGCTCAGCGGGCCCCAGGAAATCCTGCAAACTTACTGACTTATGTACTATCATCACAGAGTATAGCTGCCGGCTGAAGCTGCACACCTCTTCCAGGACTGGGTGCACAGAACGCAGGGCCTCCTGCGTACTGGTCTAGCTACTGCTCAAGTGTGTCTTTCTTTCTATTCTTCATTGATCTAAGGATGTTGTGGTTCCATGGCTGAGCAGATGAAGTCAGTGTAGGGGAAAGTACATGTTATAAACATTAGTTTTGACGAGAATTTTAGCTAGAGAATGAGCCAAACACTACTTGTCAAAGAGCAACAGTTTCCTAAGCATCTGCTGGCAGCTAGCTTGGAAGCAGAAAAGCAGAAATGAAGGTTGGGGCAGGGAAGAGCTGGTCATCTCCCTGAATCCAGAAAGCAGAGGGGTCATGAAAGAGTCAGGAAGGAAGGGGCTGGGCCAACATGTGATCTCCAAAGCTGTGCTCCTCATGGCTTGCTTGATCAAGTTATACCGCAAAAACACACTTACCTTTTCAACTTATTTCTACACAAATCCCCTCAAAGTTAGACCCTTTGTGGCCCAGTCCTGCTTCCAAAAGCCCCAGGTATATTGGGACACCCGAGCCTTTTGGGACATTTTAAATCAGTGATAGTAAATATATTGGAGACAAGTGCCTGAACTGCAACCCCAAGCCCACTTATGTGTTGAACAGCGCCAACACTGCAATGACTCCTAAGCACTATGGTTTTACTTTAGAAAAGTCAATACATACACTCATATGGTTTGTCTTAAAAACTCAATGTCGTATGTTACCCTGTTTCTGACTTTTTTCTATTTGGTTTGCTTGTGTTTTTACTCTTCAAAATAAAACATTTTAGAAATGCAACATATGTGCTATAGTTTGTTTTTTTTAAAAAAATGTGTGTTGGGAGGCTGGGAAGTTGGCTCAGTGGATTGTGTTTGCTTGTCAACCACAAGGGCCTGAGTTCAATCCCCCGTTCCACCTAAAATATTAAACAAATAAATAAATAAATAAATGTACTTGGTATAAGGTGTTGATATGCAAGTTGAACTCATACTGATCCTCCTGTTTTCAGCTTCCCAGCTGTGGGTTTACAATGTGTGCCACCATGAGCAGCTTCAGTTGCAGGCTCAGTGTGCCTAGGGTCAAGGCCAGTGTAGAATGTGGGACTGGGGATCGAACCCTGCCCCCTGTGCTTGCCAAAGCATGGGCTTAGTCCACTGAGCTATCTTGCTGGCCCATGTGCTATAGGTTTAACACCACTGTTTTAGCTCATTCTACAACAGTATTAATTTCTAGGCACAACAGGGATTTGTAGGAGATCTGACTGAAGTGGAGGAATCATACTAGAAAGCAGCAGAAAAGAAGTAGGAAAGAGTGAAAAGAAGTAATTTGAACTTAGAGGCCACCGTCGATTCTTGCTTAGGAGAGTGAACTAGTTTTTAAAAGATAATAGGCAGGAACATACGAGGCCTTACTCTTCAGAAAGACTGGAGAAAGAAGCTAAGTCCCTCCCACAGTTGTTGAAGAATCTGGTGAAGTGGGTTATGTGGGAATGGAGAGAATGACAAAGCTGGGAGACGTTGGAATCAACACGGCTTGTTGTAGACTGTACTGAATCTGAGAACACCAGAGCGGGAGTGGGAAACTCTGGGGGAGTCCCTCAGAGGAGTGAGCGAGCAGGGGACAGCCAGTTGAGATTGTATCTAGGACACATTTGGGTGTGGGAGCCAGGAGTCCTGGGAAATAGTAGGAAGTAGATGAAGAAGGCAACTGCATAGAGGACGTTGAAGCTGAGCAGAGGGCAGGGTGGAGGGAGATGTGCAGGGCCTGGGGACCAGCCCTGAGAAAGGAACACTTAGGATGGAGGGAGAGTGCCTTGGAAAGTGAAGTTACCTGTGGACTTCGAGGATATAAAAGCAGGAAAGTACCCCTGAATTTTGTCAAGAGATGGAGAACTATCTTTTTTTTTCTGCTTGCAGCGTCTTAGGAGATGGGATGAATGAAGGAAAAGGCAGGAACACTTTTCAGTTGCTTGCAAGAGAAGAAAATGTGATATGAGATTAACAATTAGTGGACTAGGCCACTCATTGGTGGTGCAAACCTGTAATCACAGCGCTCAGGAGGCTGAGGCAGGAGGATCATTGAGAGTTGGAGACCAGCCTGGATCTACAAAGTAAACTCCAGGCCAACCTGAGCTACATAGTGAGACCTTGTTTCAAAAATACCAAAAATTTAAAAGAATTCGTGGAATAAAGGAAAGTTATGCAGGATAATTAAGTGAACCAAACAAAAAGAATTGGTAATGAGATGCGTGCCAGGACAGCCATGTTGCCAGCTCTGTTCTGTAGAGTCTTATGTGAGAACCATTGTTCCCCTAATGAACAGGTTAAGAAGTCCTTTAGTTTTAAGGCCTCTTCTTGAGGAAGGTAAGCAGCTCCTTCCAGGAGGTTGCCCCCACCTATGCTTTTTGTGTGCAAATGAATTTATCTAGTTCTCTGATCTCTAGATCCACACCTACAGCGAATGGGCTCACTCTGACTCCTCATTGAGCAACTTTTATTGGTAAAGGAGATGGCTGTCTGGCAAATGTGTAGCAGCATATTGAGGTCCGAAACACAATTTTTATTATAAATATAGAGCATATTTTTCAAATAATCAGCAGTGGCTTTAGCCAGGCAAAATCAAATAACCCAGCAGAGCACAGATGACTGAAAGTACATACCATCTGTGTCAAGGTTCGAAACCCTTGGAAGAGAGGTACCTGAGTAGGAGAACCCCCAGTGGATTCTGTTACAGGAGGCCTGATAGAGGAGGCACGTGATCAATCAGTGAGTGTCAAATAGTCCTTCTCTCCATGGCCCCAGGATGTCTCATGGGTGAAGCGCAAAGCTACATGAGAAAGCACATCTTGCTTTTTCTTCTCTTGTCCTTTTGTTTTTTTCATTCCAACTCACACTGAGACTCACACAGCCTGCAGGACAAAACGTTAAAAGTTTCAGACGCTGAGAGAACCCAGGTGGGGCCTTCCCCCTGTGCTCACACCCCCTTGCAGCCCTCCTGCCCAAGGGGCATCAGCACCAGTGCAGCATCCCGGGCTGTGAGCGCCATCAGCGGGAGCGTAGCGATCGCATTAGGGCGCTCCCACTTTGGGAGGATCAAACGCAGAGGCTGAGGTTTCCTGAGACATTACTGTTGCAGGCAGTGAGTTAGACAGAAATATCATAGGCAGTTGGACAGGGTGAGGCCCTCGAAGGAATAACAATGGAGGAAATAACAACCTCCAGGCGGCTTACAACTGTGGGAAGGGTGGAGGCCCCTGCTGCACATCAAACCTAAAGACTGGCATCCAGGATTGATCATTACAGAGAAAGAATTATTATCTGAAGGCCACCAGATAAGGTTCTGTTTTCCATTCATGACCACTTACTACCTGACTCCCTACCCCTTTGTTCTTGGGCCTAATCAATTTTGCCTGAGCAAATGGTGCTTGTAATCCCATTTGTTGACCACGGTGTTGTCCCACCCCACATCCACCTAAGCTGGTTCCCATTCTCTCCACCTTAGCCCCACATGGTTTTAGGCTATAAGTCCCTGGAACAGACAGCTTCCCAGGCAACTCGTTCGGGTCCCCGTCATGTCCTTCTCTGACAGAACCCTTTCTCGTCAATAAAGTTTACCCTCAATCTCCGTTTATTCATAAAATTCCTTCTTCAGTTTTAGAGAACACAAACTCATCTAGGTCAGATCGGGAGTTTTACTTAATCTATATCATTTGGTGGTCATTCACCAAGATCATTGGATGGAGGTATGAGTTTGCTTTTCTTTCTTGAATTCTGAATTCGGACTTGCTTAGGTAACAAGTTTTTATGCTTCAAATGTTTATATGTTTCTACCCATTGCTCATCATTGTTCATGTTTTGCGTCATCCAGTTTTGCCTCATGCAATTAAGTTCTAGTTGCTTGCAACTGTTTATGCTTTTTCTTTTACATGATTTTGTGAAAATGTTGGTCAAAATGTTGTTGGTAAATCTAAGATAAAACATGGAAATGTTATAAGGTTATGATATTTCTCTTGTAAGACATTTTATGACTATTTTGTACTTGCAGATGTTGCATTTGGACCAGATGCTAAATGTACCAAAATTCATTGCTTGACTTTAGACAGTAGCGCTAGAGAGAGTACTGATAGTAAGACTCCTAATGGATTTTATGTAAGCTTCTATAAAATGGGGCTTTTAGCCAGCGTAGACTTAGAAATATACATGCCTGTATATGACAAATGGGTCTCCTTTTGCGAGTTAAATGACATTAGGTCGGCAACTGTTCTTAAAGACTTGGAGGACAGGTTTCACTGGGATGGACCGGTTCTGATTCCCTTTTACATGCTAGAGGGAATGTCAGGCCTGATCTCTTTCAGTTTCTTTTCTTTGCCCTTATTCCTAATTTTCCCACCTCTTTTTCTTTTCCTTTTTAGAGGCATGTAAAACTAGGAGAACTCTGACTGTTCCAACTAAGTGAAGCCCTTCGAAATTGAGTGTTTGTTAACAACAAAATCAGGGAAGTCATTTCAGAGAAAGGACATGTACCTGGTCTCTGGGTCAGATGAGACACAGAGCACTACACCTGTACAGGAGAGCACATATGAAAGCCATGTTCCAGCTTAGTGTTCTGGGCAGGTCTCCTTTGGGAGGCTAAACATGAGACACAGTGGAGAAAACTGACTCCTGGGTATCACCAGAAGGAGCTCTCTCCAAAAGCAGCACATTGAGTCCGGGCGTGGTGGCGCACACCTGTAATCCCAGCACTAGGGAGGCAGAAAGCAGGAGGATCACTATGAATGTGGGCTGCATAGTGAGACCCTGTGGACAAAAAAAAAAAAAAAAAAAAAAAAAAAAAAAAAAAAAAGAAAAACCAAAAGCAGCACAGTTAGGGGACCAAAACTCATTTAGTGTGGGGGAGGATTCAATGTCTTCTCTTAGGTCTAATTATTTAGGTATGTAAGAGAAAGTTATGAACTTTAAAGCCTTTACTGTGGAATACTAAGTGATCTTGTTCAGGCTTTTAACTATCCCTTGTAGAACTTGGACAAACAGTGGTTACTTTGCCATCTAGTAAATGCTCTTAGAGCAGGTGCCAGTGTTTAAAGCAGAAGACAGGTTTCCCCAGCCATTCTTTGGTGAATCCCCCATTGAAGCTTATGGTTGATGGAATACTGACCAGAGAAACTGCTGGATTCCTTTCTGGAGACATCTCTGGTTGTGTGCACCAAAAGACACCAAGAATACCTGAGCAGTTAAGGTGCCATACCCAGCGGTTCCTTGGTGGAAACTGGCTCCTGACCACTGAAAGATCTCCACTTACCTATTGTACTTTTTTCTCTTTTTGCTGGAAAACTAGGAATTCTACTCGAGATTATCAGTAGAACAACTTAATGAGTCACTCTCATAAATCGGGCCGAGGCAGCTTGTGATAATTTACATTCCACAGTGTCTATTAGGGGAAAGTGATTTATATCTGTGCCTTACATGTTAGCTGAGAGTAAGATGTTTGCCAGCACTATTGTTTTTGCCAACATGTAATATGTGATTGCTAGATATAAGTTTTCCCTCTGAGCTCCAAGATTGAATCTTGTCTAGTTGTTAAAAATGTTTACCTGGGGCTGGGAGATGGCTCAGTGGGATAAGCGCTTCCCTGGCAAGCGCAAAGGCCTGAGTTCAATCCCCAGTTCCGCCAAAAAAAAAAAAAAAATGTTTACCTAGGTGAGAAGATGGAAACAGGTGCCTGGAGACATGGCTCAGTGCACGGGGTCAAGCCTCCCACTGAATGGTTCTAGCAGTCTCTAGGAGTGATCTTTATAGCCTGAGAACTGCTCCCTTTTAATTGATCTTTTATGCCATGATTATGCTTCCTTCTGTACATAGTCCTAACACTGGACTAATTGTAGCTGTTAACTTACAAATGGTCAGTAAGAGTAAGTGAAGGGTTTGAGAGATGTTCAGGAGGTAAGAGTTCAGGAGATAAGAATCCTCACCTGTTCGGGGATGAATAGGCTGAGTGGGACCTCGTCTCCCTTCTCACCAACATGAACATCCATCTGCTCTGAAGAGGGTTACTCAAGGGACGCCTTGGAGGAGGGAATCAGTTAGAAACAAGGAGGGGCAATGTCCTAAAAGTTAATTTCTTATTGTATTCCCGATGTGGGGCTGTCACAGTTAAAGTCTCTTATCCCTCTAGAGTGCTTCATTAAGCAGCAGAAGATGTTTGATCCTTACATGATAGGAAAGAGCCATTTAATCCAAATGGAATGCAGAGGAAAGTATCAATTATGATGCTATTTTATAACTAAAAAAATGACGTAAAAAGTAAAATGGTAAAAATGTCCTATGTTCAGATTTTGTTTGCGTTAAGAAGGTTATTGTTATTTAAGTTTTGAAATGTAGATGTGAGCAACAGGAGAACCAGGCAGTTCAGCCTTGTACACCATGGCTAAGAGTAAGGCTTCCCCTATTTGCCTTTCTCAAGGCTGGGCTTTTAGAATAGCTCTAGACAAGTCCTCAACAGGGCTGCACCCATCCTTAGTCACGTTTATGCAAGCTTTTCAAGGATAATACCCTTTAGAGAAGTAAATAGAGTATTTGGAACTTTGAGAGTTCATATACCTTAGATGATCCTGATGAGTACATGGATGTTTTAGACAATTTATTAAGACTTATGAACTAGACTGAAAAGATGTAATGTTAATCTTAAACTAAGCTTTGACTTCTATGGAGATATGGACAGCATTACAAACTGCTTTGCATTGGGAGAGAAATATTGTTAATTTTGTAGAACCAAGAGATAGACAATCAGTGGAACTTCCAGTTCCCACTGGAGCCCAAATAGTCAGATCCCTGCTGGCCTAATAGCCAGGCAGAAGACTAGCGAAAACACTTTCTTTCAAGTATATTGTTGAAGGTCTAAAAGAACTAGAACCAAGCCTTCTAATTATTTTAAATTTTAGCTATTTAGTAGCAGTAAGATGAACACCTCTCTGATTTCTTATAATGTTTAATAGAGGCACCGATAAGACATACTTTGTGAGATGTTAATTAAATAGAGGGATAGATTACTCTTACAGTTAAGTTCAAGAGCTACAAAAGAGAGCTTTTGTTGTAGACAACTCACTTGATACTTTATAGGACACTAAGGAAACAATTTCCTATAATCAGAACTGGGAGAAAAAACAGAGAGACAAAAATGGCTGCCTTTGTTGCAGCCTCAAGACAGAGCCCAATTCTAATTGTCTGGGCTCCAGGAAGCGCTTGACAGCAATGCGGTTCATCTTCTGATGAAGTTCATCTGCTACTGCTGTCAGAAGCCAGGCCAGCATGAGAGGGACTGCCTTAGGAGCCCCACAAGCCATGCCCTGACTGCCAAGGCAGCCACTAGAAGCAAGAGTGCACTCTGAGATGGAGGCCTTAGAGCTCAGACTCAGCTTCCCAGATGGTCCATTAGGACTAACGGGCCCTGGGCCTGACTCCTCCCTCTGGCCAGACTGTTATTTCTACCTGCATTCTCCACAGAGGAGCCCTGAGTAATCATGACTAAAGAAAAGAAATTCACCTATTGCTGGACATTGGCACAGGTCTCTTTGTCCTTCTCTAGCCCTGACTTTCCTTCCAGTCATCATACCACAATAAAAATAGACATCTTACTTTAGCTGTAACTGAGATACTGCAATATATTCAGGTTACTTACTAATTAAAATTATGCTAAGAGTAGTTTTTACAAATATATTACACACCTCTCAGAGAATGAAAGGAAAGAAGCGAATAAATATATGAAAAATGCTCCACATAGCTAGTCATCCATGAAATGCAAATAAAAACAACACTGAGATACCTTCTCACACCAGAAAGAATGGCTCATAAGGAAATCAACCAACAACAAATGTTGGAGAGGTCGTGGATAAAAGGGAACACTTCTCCACTGCTGGTGGGTATGTAGACTGGCACAACCATTGTGGAGGTCAGTGCGGAGACTCCTCAAAAGAGTAGGACTAGAAATCCCATTCAAGCCGGCTATCCTCCTACTGGGAATTCTCCCAAAGGAACTGAAAACATTGTATCATAGTGATATATGTGTACTTATGTTTATAGCAGCACTATGTGTGATAGCAAAGTCTTGGAAACAACCAAGATGTCCATCACATGAGGCATAGTTGAAAAAGATGTGGTATTTCTATATAATGGAGTACTACTCAGCTATTAAGAATGATAAGCTTGAAGCATTTATACTGAAGTGGATGCCACTTGAACATATACTCATAAGTGAAATAAACCAGACACACATGTATAAATATCGTATAGTCTCCCTAGAATAAGAAGCGAAAAGCAGAAATACAAATGGAAACATACAACAACAACTAAAAACAATTGAGCCAGATAAGGCAAAGTGAATGGTATATGCTGCAGGATACTAATCAGCTTTTCTTCTGAATGGTTAACAACCTAAGTTCACAGATCAAAGCTGGATAAATAGAAGAGCCACAAGGCCAGCCAACATTTTGGCCCTAGCCTTTCAAGGTCAACGAAGACTCAGGACATAGGAGAACCTATACTGTGACATCATGAAACTCAGTTGAGCTCCAAATTTTCTGAAGAAGGAGATTATGGAGCCACAGAGGAAAGAGATCGAAGTTCTATAGTGTGCCTGGGGAGAGCCACATGGAGAGAAAACTTTCTCTCAGTCTCTCACAGAGAGCAAACTGATCAAGCATTGGCCGTGACTCATCCACATGGATGACACAGACAAAGAATCTACAGAATAAGGTACAGGACTGCAAGATAAACCCTGAGGGGACTTTACTGACCTCATAAGAAACATAAAGTACATGTGTTGGTATATAGGTGTTGCTCTATCTAGGTCTTAACCATCCAGCAGAAATGTATAAAAATGAAGTACACACCGCGGGGCCATTATAATAAGTTGAGCTGTAGATGGCTATGGTCGACAACTTCTTCGGATAACTCACTATTGTTGTGGAATGCTGGATTGTGTTGGATTGTGTTGTCGAGTTCAGGTACCTAAATTAGTTGAATGACAATGGAGTGCCCATGTTTGACAGGTGTAGACAAAGGAAGGGGTATAGAAAGGAAGAATCATGATGTGTGTGTATGGACAGTACAGTTAGGATAGATAACACCGTGCTTCTACATAATTCTACGAGAGGCAAGATTTGCACTAATGGTGGTTGGACAGGATATTATGTCAGCTTCTAGTACTATGGACAACCACTAGGAAAATAACAAGGTAGAAAGTATTAATTATTGAATCTTTGATGTAATTCAGGTATAAAAAATAAGATACACAAACAGCTATACTCTCTTAATTTACTGATAAGAGACATACAGTATAATAATGTCTGTAAGTATAATATCATGTATGCACCTTCTGTGATGCCAAAACATTATGAAAACAGTTTGCAATGTATTAATTTATCAAATCCATCTTGTCAAGGTATCTTAAAACTGTCTCATTGATATTTGTACTTCAATAAAATAAAAATAAAGAAATGTAATATATTGTTGTTCATGTACAAGGACTTAAAGGATATTTCATTGGTTTAATCTGACTGAATACTGTATTTTTCATGAAAAATGTATGAGTTAATCTGGTTGATTTCTGATGTAATGCAGGTATTTCATGCTGAGAGTTGTTAAGTTTAGTTAAGAAGTGACCTTTCTTAACTAAAGGTAGAAAGACTTATAACAAACTGTCACACTCCATAAATAAAGAGGTCTAAGGGCTAGTGAGTTACAATTGCTAAAACAAGTTTATAAACAGGCCATTGAAATGTTCATGCTTTGATTATATGTGCTGTAATTTCTCAGAAAATTTGTTCTTTCCTAGTAGATACCAAAACCCAGGTAATCATACAGATGAAACCTATATTAAAGATTCCTTTAACTGGGATCCACCAGATTTTGTCCATAGAGACACATTTAAGGCCTTAAGTACAAAGTTGTATCTTGCTCAATGAGTACCTGGTGCCTGACAGAAGCTACAAAAGTTAAAATGTTCTACAGAAATAAATTTGTCCGAGTTGAGATGTTTCATAGTAAAAAGGATCCAAAATAAAATTATACATGAAAGATAAAAATGGTGATACTAACAGCCTACAGAAATGAAGGTCAGTCAGGAAACGGGAAAAAGTTGTGTTTCCTTGGAATCCAAACAGAGAGGAGACATTTCAAACAAAAAATGTCCAAAGCTGCTAGGAAAAAAAAAAAGAGTTTTCACTATGGAATCAGAGAAAGATTCCAATCAGATTGATAAGATCATGAGTTTCAGACTGATCAAATCATGGGTCTTCACCTCTCAGCCTGAGGGAACCCATGTTAACTGCCAGTGTAAGGAAAAAGCCTGTTAGACGACTGATAGAAGCTCATGCAGATTTGTCGGTAGTTACACAGCTAGTGGCCCCACTTGCCAACTGGGGAGTGTTTAGTGCTTTCCCAATTTCTGGCAATTCTCGTGCCACAAGTAACAATAAAATAAATGAGACAGGGCGTCCTCCAAAATCAGATGTCACTGGACATACTAACAGCAGCACAGGGCGATACTTGTGCAATTATAAATGCCAAATGTTGTGTGTACATTCCTGATCCTTCTGCAGATATCTCAGTAGCTGTTCAAGAGATAAAAGAACAAATGAATGATACATCAGACTTCGAAGCCCCCTGGACTTTGTCTTTATGGTCCTTATGAGAAGCCATTATTAACTCTTCCTGGTGGAAGCCTTTGTTGACTGTATTCATGATCATCTTGTTGATACTACCTTGGGCCATGCATGCTTAATTGTTTCTTTGGCTTTATCTCCTCCAGACTCAAAACTATATGTCCACCCAAGAGAGAAATGCCTGTTACCTATCGAGGGTCTTTAGCTAGAGCCTCTGAAGAGTACATCTGACTGCCGATCGACAACAACGATCCCTTTCCTTGGGAAAAGTTAGAGCGGTCATCGCCCATGCTTCTCTCCTAGCAGTTTGGGTTACTTCTTCAGAGGGGGAATGTTGCAGACAGCCGGTGTTAGATAGAAATATTATAGGCAGTCAGGGTGAGGCCCTCGAAAGAATAACAACAGCACTTAAAGGAAATAACAACCTCCAGGTGCCTTACAACTGTGGGAAGGACGGAGGCCCTGCTGCAAATCAAACCTAAAGACTGGCATCCACGATTGATCATTACTCATGAAAAATTGTTGTCTGAAGGCTACCAGATAAGGTCCTGTTTTACATTCATGCCCGCTTACTGCATGACTCGCTACCCCTTTGGTCTTGGGCCTCATCAATTTTGCCTGAGGAAATGGTTCTCATAATCCCATTTGTTGACCATGGTGTTGTCCCACCCCACATCCACCTAAGCCAGTTCCCATTCTCTCCACCTTAACCCCGCATGGTTTTATACTATAAAAGTCCTTGGAAGAGACAGGTTCCTGGGCAACCTGCTTGGGTCTCCCTTCTGCCCATCTCTGACAGAAGCTTTTCATTCCAATAAAGTTTACTCTCAACCTCCGTTTGTTCCTAAAATTCATTCTTCAGTTTTAGAGAACATGAACTCATCCTGGTCAGGTTGAGTGAGAGTCTGACCTAACTATATCATTAGGGCAGACAGGTAGAGAGCACAGGCGGCAATGTGGAACAGATGGGCGGCTGTTGATGGATGGTCTGATGGAGCCAGAAACCGAGCCACGTCCCTTTCTGGAATGAACGAGGAAAGCTTATTTTTTATTTGATGCCTTTAACAACAACAACAACAACAACAACAACAACCCTTGAAGGTCTTGGCCAGGGGAGCCTGAGGGCTTTTAATGGCTTCCTCTGTAGCAAGGCAGTCAGGTCAGCTTACACAGTGAAGTAAAAGTAATCCTTTCCAGAGGGCAGTAGTTGTACAAATTAAGAAACAAGGCCCAAAAATTAAAGTGGCAGAATGTCTCAGAAAAGGGGGAAAACTTGTGCCTCCAGAGTGCATCTTTACAGTAAGTTTAACTAAAAAATGAAGGATAACTCCCTTCTTTTCCCAAGTTCCCAGCAGATTTCATTTCTGTGAAGTTGAGTCCCCCCATAGGAGCTGTAGTCTCTCCTTTTCCAGGCACTTCCTTGAATGAAGCCCAGGCAGATACTAAAGGTGTAGGTGCACTTGTGCATTTTCTAGGGGAAATGCCTGTGGCCCTTGGCCCATTGTTTTCCTGGTTGTTCCCAGTGGAGTCTCTGGAGACGGGCTTGCCACAGGGCTCAGGTGATATTCTAGCTGAGCAGCAAGATGTCTAGACCCTGAGACAGTAGACAAAAGTGTAGGGCTTCCCCGAGAACTGCTGGGTACATATTTGGTTTTCTTGGGTATGGTGGGCTTCACATCAGGGTTGGAGAGAAAGGAGAAGCCATTATGGATTTTACCTTCCTTTTCTTTTTGGCATCTGCACTTAAATGGGAGAGAAAATTACCCACAAAGGACAGCAAATTCAAGTAGCATTCTGATAGGTCGGGTCTGGGATGGGAAAAATGAATATACTAAGAATGAATAACTTCACAGCACAGGTAAGCTCGGGAGTGGGAGGGACAGGGAAGCGCTGCAGCTCTCTTCCAAAACTGGCTTTGCCTGCTTGCAGTGTCTGGGAGGTTGGGTTCCTGCAGACTGCCCGAGGTACCTAACATTTATTGACATTGGAGGGAAGGGGAATCAGAGCCCTAGGTGCTGGTGGAGAGAGGACAGAGTATGGAGATGGATTTTCCTTTCCTCTGGGTGACAGATGAGGAGTACATCAGCGGTACTGTGACTGGGCAGGTCACATTAGCGCCGTATTTCTGAATAAATTACTTCTGTTACTGTAGAGCGTGGGCAATCTGAAGTTGATTGCTTTCTTCGTGGGGCACTGACATTCTCCGAAGAATAGATTTCATTCACCTGTAAAGTACAAGAGCCTATCAATTAAATGACTCTCACAGAGCAGAGCCTCACCGCAGCTAGTGGGGTTCCACACCATTGTGCTGTCACCTCTTTAAAACACTGAGCTTCGGAAAGGCCGTATTCTCTACTTGCCATGGTGGTGAACATAGAGCATGACGGCCTTCGCAGAGCTAAATAGTGATGGTGTAACGCCATGGAATACGGTAACACAGTAGTCAGGATGAACGCGTCACAGACATACACAACAGGAGCAAATGTCACAAAACAGTACTGACTGACAAAACATGGGTATGCTTTCAGCGTAGTGGGCATGACGTAGGACGGTGGCTGGAAAGGTTTCATTGGTGGGGAAGATGTAGAGTGTCTCGATTGGTGCTGTTTTCAGGGGGGTAGTCAGCTTGTGAAAGATCACATACTGCAAAAGCATACCTACTGTGTAAGCATGTTTTTGTGTAACTGTATGTTCCATTGAAAGATGGAGATGAGAAAAAATTCAATACAATTATTATAAAACAAAGGAACCAGGCCCAGATCTAGTAGAAGGGAGTTATCCCTTGATAGGAAGAGTGGGGTCAGACTGGAGGTAGATAAAGGAGGAGAAGGACGTGACTTCCTTGTTTTGGGCACTGTTTTGAGTGCTTTACAAGTTAGCTCACGTGATGGCATTAACCTCCTTTGTACAAAACTGAGGCACAAAGAGCTTATGCTCCCACATGCTTTTGCCCTATAAAAGTCCCTAAAAGAG
Source organism: Ctenomys sociabilis (assembly GCA_004027165.1). Taxonomy (NCBI): domain Eukaryota; kingdom Metazoa; phylum Chordata; class Mammalia; order Rodentia; family Ctenomyidae; genus Ctenomys; species Ctenomys sociabilis. Next base: position 27,555 of record PVKA01026266.1, read on the forward strand.
ATAGCTTCCCTGCGCAACCCGCTTGGGTCCCTCTTCTGTCCCTCTTGGACAGAAGCTTTTCTTTCCAATAAACTTTTATCCAAAAAAAAAAAAAAAAAAAGAGCTTATGTTGTGTGCTAAGGGCCACAGAGCTGCTAATCGTCACAGCCAGGATTTACACCCAGCCACCCTGAGGACTATTCCAAAGTACACATTCTCGCTGTGAGGTGGACTCATGGAAGACATTAGCCAGTGTTTCCTTGTTGCTCTATCAAGGAACGTAGGCCCAAGTAGGCCAAACTTGATCTCACATCTGTGTCTTCAAGCACAATCTGTGCTCTCTGGGAACATTTCCATTTGAGAAAATGAGCCAATGAAACTGGCTGTGCTTACCTTGTCAGGAGAGTTGTCAGAGGGGCCCAGACCTGGGGAAGCAAAAGAAGAGTTATCACTCCATGGAAATGGGAAGCTCACTTAAGGCTTCATGATTTAGAGGATGGAGTAGCAGGTGGGGATTTTGAGGGCATCGGGGCAGGAACCCCATGATCATTTGAGGGATTTGCTTCCCTCAGAGTCTGTGGTCCAGACCAGTGCACTAGAACCAGAGGAGGGGTGGGGAGTGGGGCCACAGGAGGCCTCAATGGACCCCTGAAAACTTCTATCAGTTCACAAGGCCTTATTCCTCACCCCCATATGTGTTTGTGAGCAACAAGCTCCAAGGCAAGGAGGGGCAGTGAGAGCCCGAACACCCAGAGCATCCACGAGCCAAGGAAAGTCTCACCGAGGGAAAATACCCACATCCATCATAGAGACAAAGGGGAAGGAGTAAAGGTGAAGAAACGACTCCTCGTTCCTTTCTAGCTCTGATGGCATGAGCTTTCCTCCAGGCTGTGTCTTGGGGGACTGTCAGGGTAGGGAGGGCTTAAGGACCTGTGTCAACTGATGGCTGGGAAGTAGACATCCACCCCTGAAATTCAGAGTGGACGGAGTAGCTGGTGAATGTGGGTTCTCTGCCAGGGCAGGGCTCACGTTGGGTATACCCGTTCTGACTGGGTGAGTAGCTTTACTTACTGTGGTTGGAGACCGAGAGCTTGTACTGTGTGAGATCACGCTGGTCGCTTGCCCTAAATAGATACCAGACACTGTGACTGCTATTCCTGAGCACAGGACCTCTGATCCCTGGGTTAGGAGGGACACTGTCAGCAGACAATTTCTCAGCACTCTGATGTCTACTCATTTCCTGGTTGGCACTGTCTTTCTTTCCTTTTAGAGCCTCATTCTTCAAGCCAGCTGTAGTCCCTGCCACTGGGTACTCTTTCCTGTTCGAGGCATGTCCACATAGCTTGTTTTCTCCTGGTGCTGGGGTCAAACGCAGGGCCAACACTCTGTGCTGAGCGACATCCCCAGCTGTGCAATTCAGTCTCCATTGACCCTTCCTGGGCTACTGTACCTTGGTGCCTCTCCTACTTTGATTCTCATAGATTTTGTTTTTCCCCCTTATTTCCTGCCTAAGGGGAGTTGGGTTGTCTCTGCCTTGTCTTCATCTCCCTTCCTCTCCCGTTCCTCCCTCCTCCTGCCACTGTGGCCAACTGAGCAGCTGACTTGTTTTCATCTGCTGTTCCTTTCATTTCCTCATTTGTTCACCTCCTTGGACCTTGGATTCCTCCCTGGGGGATAGAGGGCCATAACTGGATCTGTTCCTTGAAATTACATGGGGATGAGACTGACTGTGCCGCAGAGAGAGTAGGATGCAGGGAGCATGAGGACAGGAGTACGGAGAGCCGCTGGAGTTAACGCCGAGCAGCAGGAGGTTAGGAAATCGAAGAGGATACTCAGCCCCAAGACAGAGGTACAGGGTCTGTTCTGCCTCCCAAGCATGGCAATGGCCTTGGAGGAAATGGGAGAAGTGGAAAGGACATCCTACCCTCTAGTCTTCCTGAAAACCAGGCAATACACCAGGGCACTTATCAGAGTCACCCCGGCTACTGTGACTGTCATCACGATGCTGACAATGGCTCCAGTTGAAAGGTGAGTACTTCCTTCTGTTGCACGATCTGCTGTGGAAAGAAAAAAGTAATGAAGCTGAAACTACTTTACAGTGGCGCCCTTGAGATACAATTCTTAACGCAAAGTAGGATCTATTCATTCCTTCAATGGATGTGTATTTCTGTGGAAAGACTGCTGTGCGGAGATTGGCTGGATTTGTAACATTTACCCCTTAACACTAGTGTTCTAACTTTTTGTAATTTGAAGTCCTGCCCTTTCTGTAGTTGTTTGAAGGCTCCACAAGTGTGACGAAGGTTTCATTTTTTTTGTATTTGTAGCTCCCTATCGTGTTGTGGCTCCACATTTTTCACAGGATCAAAGTTCTGGTGGCCGTGGATGTGTGCCCCTCAGCTCCTGTATGGAAGTGCGTGACCCTCAGCTCCCGTGTGGACGTGCGTGACCCTCAGCTCTCCTTTGGGAGGGGCTTTCAAGACAGCAGCTTAGGTGAGCGTGCTCAGAATTCCCCACCTTCTTAGCACAGAGACCGCACTTCCCACAGTGGTCAGCAGGGTGTAAGAAACCCAACTCTGCTGGACACAGCTCTCTAATGGGAGGCTTTGGGTTGAGTACTCTCTATCAGCCTGCTGCACACTCTCTTGAGACTCAGATGCTCTGTAGTCTAGAGCTTCGTTTTCTTCGTCCTGTACATGGATTAGATATGAACTGTGGTGTAGGGCTCTCCTGGGCACCCTCTGTGAGGCAGGCTTTATGTCCTTTTATGGAAGACAGATGGCTTAGAGGGCTCAAAAGGCTTTCTTAAATTCAGATGGCTAAGACGAGGTCAATAAAGGTTAATAATGATAGGAGTAGTCATCACAGGTAACATTTATACAACATGTTCTCTACTTGTTACTTCCTCCTGAATGTTAGGTAATATATTAAATATTTAGAACAATACCATGAAGCAGGTACTTTATTACAATTTTCAGTTGAGTTACCTGAGGCTAGAAGAAGTTAAGAATTCCATGTAAGATATTCATAGCTGTAAATACTAACATTTAAAATGATCTCATTTAATATTCTAAGCTGAGAGTGTTGGCACACACCTGGAATCCAGACACTTAGGAGGCTGAGGCAGGGAGATTGTCGGGCGTTTGAGACCAGTCTGGGCTACAAATGGAGCTCAAGGCCAGCCTGAACTGCATATGGAGACCCTGTCTAAAAAAAGACAAGGACCGGCCAGATAGCTCACTAGATTAAAGTGCCTGCTTAGGGACCAGGTTTTCAATCCTCGGCTTCCCTGCTGTGTCCGCCACTGGGGCACATTGTGGTGAGATTGAGACTGGGCATGGTGATGTGGGGCCTGTAATCCCAGCGATAGGGAGGCTGAATAATACAAGAGGATCACTATGAGTCCTATCTGTGTAGTGAGACCCTGTAGTAATACAGTAAAAAAAAAGACAAAGAAATTTAATAATGTAGTATATGAGTTAGAGATATAGAAAGAGAATAAACTACATTGAAAGCTAGTTGAAGGACATAAATACATTTAGGGTAAAGATAAATAAAATAGAGACTAGAATAGCAATCAAGAAAAATCAATGAAACCAGAAGTGGTTCCTTCAGAAAACATAACCAAAGTGACAATTTTTATCTAAATTACCTTCTAAGAGAAAGAAAGATTCAAATTACTGAAATTAGAAAAGAAATAGAATATTATCAGTTCTTCACAATAATAACTGCTTTAAGAATGCTATGAATAATTTTATGCCAACAATTGATTAACTTAGATGGAATGGACAAATTACTAGAAACAGGAGTTGCGAAGTAGAACATATGAGGAGATCTGAATCAGTGAAAGCATTTGATAAAATTTATTTTCTTGAAACTAAAACCCAGTCAAACTAGGCTAAGGGGCAATAGCATAACCTGTGATCTCAACTACCATGGAGGTCAAGGTCAAGGCTAATGGTGACAATTTATCAAGACTGTGTCCAAAAATTTAAAAATAATTAAAAGGTCTGGGAATTAAGCTCAGTGGTAGAGCATCCTTGGGGTTCAATCACCAGTGCTGGAAAACAAAACAAACCAACAACACAAGTGGGAATAGAATAAACCTAAGTGACCATATATAAAAAGATCCACAGCTAGGGCCAAGAAGATAGGCAGCGGTCTAAGTGCTTTCCTAGCTGAACACAAGGCCTGAGCTTCAATGCCCTGTACTGCATGCCATGCTGGCCCAGGCCTCGGTGCACTGAGAGGGCACCGAAATTGGGCCTGGTGGCGCACACCTGTAATCCCAGCATGGGGGAGGCTGAGACAGGAGGATAAC
>PVKA01026267.1:0-20978 GCA_004027165.1 Ctenomys sociabilis
GCAACTCCAGGGCGAGCAAGCGCCCAGCCAGCGGCTGGCGCTCTTTTCTTTATTGCTGATCGCATAAAATATGTGCATGGGAAAAATTTAGGGCACACAGTAGAGAAATAAAGCCTCACGTGGTCGCCAGCTGACAAGTTGGTCCTCAGCCACCGGGCTACCGGACACTCACGCCGTAGCAGGGCTGTTGTGTGGCCAACGGGACACCGCAGCGGTGATGGCACCTTGCTTGGGGACTAGGTCATGGAACGCTGCGGCTTCTCTCTTGTCCCCTTCTAAGGTCTCCTGCTGTTGGGACACCAGTGCCTAGTCTCAGGAGAGCGTGGATGTAGCTCTCTGGACCAGAGTAACTTTTGGTGACCGTGGCCCTGGCCACCAGCTTGACTGCAGCCTCCTGGGAGCCCTGGAACCAGAGCCACCTGTGGTCACTGTCTGTGTAAGGAACCTTTGCTTCTTGCTGCTGTGTGTTGGACTCATTTGTTACACAGCAGTAACTACTGCACGCTGAGACACCCCACCAGATAGGTTCCACCACTGTTCATATTTTAGTTTAAATAATCCCAAAGGTTTTCAGTGATTTTCATTCCCTTCTCAGTCTCTCTCTCTACACATACCACATAACCACAGAACACAAATATGCTAGGAACACAAGCACATGGACGCAGGTCTTTCTGTCTGTCTGTCTGTCTTCTTTCTTTCATCTTTTGCAAAGCTAGAGTCAAACATATTGATATCCCTTTTTAAGACTAACATGTTACTGTTTAAAGTTTCCTTTGAAGCATACTCTATGGACAGAAAACTATATCAAATATAGAGTAGTAGTTTGAGTAATTTTCTTTTTTTAATGTATTTAGTACAGGGTCTCATTAAAAAGATTGGACTCGTAGTAATCCTGCTGTTTTCAGCCTCCCAAGTGCTGGGATTACGGGTGCGCACCACTGTACCCAGTCTCAGTCACCAGCTGAGCTCACCCCTGGGGCAGGGCCAGCACAGCAGGCTGGGGATCAAACCCCAGCCCCTGCATCTGCCTAAGCAGATACTTCAGTCTGCTGAGCTATCTGGCTGGCCCTGTTAGTCTGAGTAATTTTCAATACAATGAGACCACCCCTGCCACTCCCCTCAAATCAAGACAACACTAACCCTCCAGAAAGCACCTGGGAGGCCCCTCCAGGCCTGCTAAGTCAAAGATATGCACCATCATGACCATTTGTACCTTATGTCAAAGTTTGACCAAGTAGCCGGGCATGGTGGTGCGTGCTTGTAATCCCAGCACTCGGGAGGCTGAGGCAGGAGGATTGTTATGAGTTCGAGACCAACCTGAACTACAAAGTGAGTTTAAGGCCAGCCTGAACTGCATAATGAGACCCTGTCTCAAAAAGACAAAAAAAAAAAAAAAAAAAAAAAAAAAAAAAAAAAAAAAAAAAAAAAAAAAAAAAAAAAAGTTTGACCAAGTAGAGTGGCACAACCTGTAATCCCGGCCCTCTGGAGACAGAGGCAGGTGACTGCTGTAAGTTCAAGGCCAGGCTAGAGCCTGCAGGGAGCTCAAGGTCACGTTGAACTGCACAGAGATACCCCATCTCAAAAAAAGTTAAATTTTGTGTTTTTTAAAATTATATATCTGGTATTCAAAGAACTTTTCTTTTATGTCACTAGGAGTTTATCTTATTGAACATATTAATCACTGCCTAATATTCCACAATACAGATATTTGCCTTTCTCTAGTTTAGCTGTCCTTTTATTGATTGATGTTAGATCATTTCTGATTTTACTCTTCAATAAATAAGGCTGGTCCCAAACCAACTTGGTGCTGTGGTGTGGAGTTCCTCTTATATATACACAAGATAGCTTGGATAGATATACAGCTGTTTTACCTTAGTTCATTCAGGGCCGGGGAGATGGTTCAGTAGAGTAAGCGCTTCCCTGGCAAGTGCAAGGTCTTGAGTTCAATCCCTGGTTCTGCCAAAAAAATTCTTAGTTTGTTTATTGAGAAGAAAGGTTTGTACTAATAGTGTTTAGACAAGAAATCATGTCTGCATCTTGTCCTCTGAATAACTACAACAAAAACAACAATAAGAATTTTTGTAGCTGTCCTACTAACCTATTTTGAAACTGTTTCATTGCTATTTTTTTCTCATTATAATAAAAAATAAAATAAAAAATAAATAATAAAAAGGAAAAAAATAAGGCTATGACACATATTGCAGTTGTCAGATCTTAAAGACATTCACAATTAATATCCTAGTAAATTTTCCTATACATGAACATTTGTTTTTGAAACAGTGTCTCACTGGCCATTCAGGCTGACCTCAAACTTGAGCTCCTCCTGCCTCAGCCTCCTGAGTGCTGAGATTACAGGCAGGCACCATCACTCCTGCCTACACATAAAATTTATGAATCAAAAAAGTATATACAAGTGAAGACTTTAGATGAAATCCTGCTGAATTAACATCTAGATGATAATTTGAATTCTGGGCATTGTGTGAGAATTGCTTCTGTGCATCCTGGGTGACGAAGAATATTAGGTTCATTACCTTCCATGTGACTTTAATAGGCAAATTAGAAAGCAATAAAATCCCTGGGAGCCTTTACGTGAAATCTGGGCCTGACTTAAGAGTTTTGCACTAGTCAGCATTGTACATCCAAGATCCAAGGAATTCTGCCATGTGTTCCCATAGCTGCAGTCCTAGGTGTGTGACCAGGTGTCGTGGCTGCATCTCGCACAAGCTGATCACACCATGACCCTGACCCAGCAGCCTGAGCAGTAAGTGTCATTTGAGGTACTTGTGGCTGTAGTCTCCCAAGATGGAAGGGTCTATTAAGGCCCCTTGGCTCCATCTTTGGACCTTACATGGGTCCTACCCCACCTGGCCTGAGGCTTCCATATTTTCAGAGCCTTCAGAGGGAGGGAGATGCCATGAAAATTCCTTGCATTGTCTGGAGCATGTTAGTGGGAACATGCCCATCTCATGATGCCCCACAGGAGATTGAGGACTTAGGTGTGGAAGTGACTGGGATCCAGGGTGGCTCAACATGAAGAAAAGCCTTCCGAAGAGCACACGCCCCTGAGAGAAGGCTCAACCCAGCTCCCTGGCCCTGAGAGTGAGCTTGAGTCTGGGCATCCTATGTGCTGGGGAAGGGGGATCTTCTGCTGGAGGGTGGGGGGCCTTCTGCTGGGGCTTCTGGGAGGTAGAAGGAAGGCGTTGGATTTAAGCTTGAATTTACTCCGGGTGGGTCATCCCAGACCCTTCACTGACACCTGGCAGAGTTAGGAGGGAGGTGGCTCATGTCTGCCCTGGACTTGTTTGCTGCCTCGGTGCGCCTCCTGGGGTTCCATGACGAGTTCCTCATCCCTCCTGCCTCCTATACATTCTATTTAGGATCCTCCTTCTTGTGATAACAGGCCACCTGCACACAGCCTGTCATGTATGTCGTTACCTTCCTCTCACTTGACCTCCTTTGCTTGACCAAATTGCTCAAAATTCAGCTTTAGACATTCCTTGCTCCAGGAAGCCTCTGACTCCTCATTCCTATTTACATTTGTACCGTGGAGTCTCAGTGGGACTATGGGGACCCGCACTCTTGTACTGAGCAGCTTTCCCATAGCTGGTTCCTGGCCTGGAAACTAGAAGGAGGTGTATTTGGCTCACAGTTCCAGAGCATCCAGTCCATGGCTGTGGCTCCAAGGCAGGAGCATCATGGAAGGAGGGGATGGAGGGGGGGACAGCACCAGAGGGGAAAGGGGGACAGGGACCAGATATAGACCCCAAGGTCATGCCCTCATGACCCTCAGATATACTCAGAAATGCCTTACGAATCCCCCAGGTGGCTCCCAAGCCAATCAAATGGACAGTAAGTGTCACTGTTACAGTCCTCCTCTGAGAAATTAGGCTCCCAGATTCATTGGTGACAATGTAAATCTGCATTTCACAGTGTCCTGAACACAGCAAGAGCTCAGCAAATGCTTGCTGTGTTCTTATCTTGGCTCCCTGTGCCAGAGCATCTGAAACACAGGATGGTGACTGGGGCTTTTCCAGGAACCACACTACCCTTCCTGCACGGGGCTGTGGGAGTGGGGGAGAGGCTCCTGTCGGGGTGACCTCTGTATTACAGCTTTGTTTGAACTCTCCGTTTGCCTTTCCTTGAGCAGGGTCTTCCTGAATGGCACCAACTGACCTCGAGTGTGAGCCTCCTGCCTCGGCCTTGTGAGAAACTGGGACCATGAATGCATGTCATGCTCTTGGCCCTATCTAGCTTTTTGTTGCCTGGAGCCCCAGTTTTCCCCCCTTTAGGCTTTAGGGTGCAAAAAGGTGGGGTGTTTGGATCCTGCATATGAGATCTTTCTTTTTTTGTGTATTTAGTACAGGGTCTACAGGGTCTCACTACACAGATCAGACTCAAGTGATCCTCCTGTTTTCAGCCTCCCAAGCACTGGAATCCCAGGTGCGCTCTGCCACGCCCAGTCTCAGTCCCTGTTTCAGTGCACCCCAGGGGCGGGGCCGGCATGGCACTCCAGGGTTGAAGCCCGTCCCTGCACCTGCCTAGGCAGGCGCTTTAGTCCACTGAGCCATCTGGCTGGCCCAGCCTTGTCTCCTTCCCACATTCATCCAGAGCCTCTAGGCGTCTCCCCATACTGTGTCTGGAGCTTCCCCCACTGTGGTGACAGTAAAATCTTGTGTGAGAGCTGGAGCTTTACTCCTGATAAGAAAAGCTGGTTTTAGAATTTATGGGTTTATAAGACCCCTATTCTGCTTCCCCTGAACTCGCCTTTGCAAATGCTTTTCACCTCAGTTTCTGCAGTCTATTTTCACAGCTAAAGTCAAGCCAAGACATTTGATAGCCTGCCTCTGCCCTCTTCAGAAAGTACTAAAACATACTGTTTTGCTGGAAGGAAGCTGAGGGGAAAGCAGAGATGGTAGCAGCAGAACACCAGAGTCACCCACCCTGTCTCTCAGCCCGCGCAAAACCTTGGGGAGCAAGTGAAGTGCTTAGGGTCACCAAAGCCACAGTGCTGATACAAAGCTTGGTGAACTGAGCAAGCTTTAGTGTTGGCTCAAGAGTCGGATTCTGGGCTAGGGATATAGCTCAGCGGCATGAGTGCCCGACTGGCAAGCACAAGGTCCCGAGTTCAGTCCCCAGTACCGCAAAATAAACAACAGAAAAGTCGGGATTGTGTTCGTGACTCCACCCTAGCACTGTGATCCAGTTGCTCCTTAGAATCAGCTTTCAGTGTGTGCTTTTCTGCCCACTTAGTGGAAGCCAGCAGGTGTTAGGATTTGTGTCCACTCTGCTCCCCTCAGCCCTTGTGTGCTCAAAGGTCGGGCATTTGGAAGGTGCTGGACCACAGAGAGCCATGCTGTATGTGCTAAAAGTGCTGTTAGGAAGAGGGGTCTGGTGGAAGAGGCTGGTCCCGGGGGCCATGACCTTGGAGGGTGTGTCGCCCTCCCTGCCTCCACCCTTTCTTGTGCCTCCTGGCCACCTTTCCACTAGCATCTCACCCGCCAGCCCTGTCGACTGTGCTGCTCCTGTCCTGGAGCCAGCTGACCACACAAGGTCAGAAACTTCCAGAACCATGAACCAGAATGAACCTCTCCTCCCTTAAGCTGTTGGTGCTAGGTGTTGCATCTGAGCCCCAAAGGCAGTGGCTGAGATGGCCGGGAACACAACTCATGGAGACACACATGGGGGTGTGAGGTGCAGAAATCCAGATTTATAGAGAAAGGTACTGAAAGGGGAGCAGCAGGGTTCTAGGAAGGAATGGGCTGGGAAGAGTGGTGTGGTGGCTGGGTGTGGTGGCCCACGGCTGTAATTCCAGTCCTTCTGGGGGCTAACTCTGGGGATCAAAAGTTCAAATCCCACCCTGTCTCAAAAAACTCCAAGACGACAACAACAACAACAGCAGCCAGGCAACCCAGAGGATTTTGAGGGCAGAAGGAACGTGGTGCACGTGGTGGGAAAGCCTCGGGATTTGGAGTCACCCGTGCCTGCTCTGTGTGCTGGCAAGCACTAGCTGAGACAGGTAGGCAGGGCTAGGACCCTCCCCGGAGCTGGAGTGCTGACTGCCGATGAGCTGAGTGTAGGCGCCCGCTGTGTGTCCTGAAGCGGAACACGCTTTTCCTGAAGGGCAAGGGGCCTGCGATGAAGGTGACCTATTTGGGTGGCTCCAGATGACACTGATGATGGCCATCTGCATGAACAAATCGAGAAGTCCGACAGCGAGGGGGAGGCAGCCTGGGCTTGCATCTGGGTTCGTCCTCTCTGGGCCATGTGTTGTGGGGAAGGGATCCATAGCTGAACATGCTGACTGCAAGTTCAAGCCCAACCTGGGTGACCTCGCACGTGTAAGAACTTGTCACCATATAAACAGTACAGTTAGGATAAATATGCCGTGCTTCTGCATAATTCTATGAGAAGCAAGATTTGCACTAATAGTGGTTGGACAAGATATTATGTTGGCTTCTAGCACTATGGACAGACACTGGGGAGATAACAAGGTAGAGGGTGTTAATTGTTGAATCTGTGATATAAATCAGCCGTAGAGAAATAAGATAGGTGTATAGCTGCACTCTCTTCATTCACTGATTAGAGACATCTGCTATAATAATGCCTGTAAGTATAATGTCATGAATGCACCTTATACGACACCGAAACATTATGAAAACATTTTGCAATGTATTGATTTGTCGAATCTGTCCTGTTAATTTGTCTTGAAACTGTCTCATTGCTATTTGTTCTTCAATAAAAATTAAAAAAAAAAAAAGAACTTGTCACCATGGTCTGGGAACATAGCTCAGGGCGAAGGTCCGGGGTTCAGTCCCCAGTGCCACAAAAAAGAAATTGCTGGGTGTGCCGGAAGGAACTAGAGGAACTATGACCTAGGGGATGACGTGTGGGTGGAAGCAGGCGCAGCGCGGCCGTGGACAGTGCCCACGCTGCCCCCTGATGCGGGCCGAATGCCTGGCGAGCACCCAGCACGCCGACTGCCCAGGCTTTCAATGCCCTCTCTTTCCTTGGTGCTTGTGGGAGCAGGAATCCTTCAGTGGTGAATTCTGTGGGAATTTTTGGGCAGTTTGGGGTGGGGATGGGGTCAGGCTTCACAGGAGAGAAGAGACTGCCTGCTCATGAGGCAGGGGGAGGACTCGAGTCATTTGTTGGCCAAATAGAAGATTTAGCTTGTATTTTTCCAGATGATGAAATAGTTTACAAGTTGGAATTATTATTATTATTGTGTGGTGCTAGGGTCTGGACCTGCGCATGCTGGGTAAGTGCTTTACTATGGAGCGACACCTTAGCTGGGGTAAGGTGTTACTACAGACCACCCTGGAGCTCAGCGGCTTGCTGCGAAAGGACCCGCTTCTGGGGGCTGGCAGCCATTCAAGAAGTTGGTGAGATGCCCCAACTTCACGTGAGCCCCACCTTGGGCAGATGAAGACGCAGACACAGCAACGTCCACAGCGGGGGCTCCAGGCAGGGTTTGGAGGTGACCTGTGTCTATCTCCCCACATTCTGCTGGCAGGGAAACGGCTTCAGCTGAGTGCCTGGGAAGGCAAGGAGCCCGTGGGTGTCCATGGGCACTGGTGCTCCCTGCCATGCTGGCCAAGGAGCTGGCATTGTGCTGAGCACAGGGCCAGTATAGCAGAGTGACCATGTAGGGAGTCCAGAGAAGCCTGTGCAGAGAGGGGCAGAGAGGACAGGGCTTCTCAGTCCCAGGTGGGCACGGTGACCTGGCCCTTCTCAGTGTATGTCACGGGGCATCCCCAAGATGGCACGGTCCGCCACCCTTCTGGAAGGCACTGGCAGTCATGGGCCCTGGCTCATTGGTGCCAGCCTGTTAGGTGCTAGTGCTCTCCCAGCCTCTAATTGTGCCCCTGGATCCTGTATCTGAAGCTCCTGAGGCCCTCAGGAGGTAAAAGAAGTTCTGAGCCAGCCCCAGAGAACCTCTGAGAGTTACATTAATTAGTTTCTAGGAAAACTTCTCCTAACTCTGTGCCGCAGATCCTCAGAGTATAATTAGCTGCCAAAGGTGCCCCAAACCCGGGCACGGGTCCAGAGGCGAAGACCCAGGGCTCCTCACACTCACAGAGCAGGAAACTAATTGGGTCCTTTCTCCCCTGACATCACTGCCTCAACAGGGAGCGCCTGCCATGGGAGTGTGAGCGGCCATCCCCGGAGCCGAGGCGAGCTGGAGGAAGCAGCTAAACACGAGGATCCAATCAACAAGTGCTTTGCTTTTACACCCTTGGGATTGTACTCTATGCAGTACTGTGCAACTTGCTTTTCTTTTTTAAAATCTAACCACACCATCTCATTGCATGGAGGTGTAGTCACATTTTCTTTTTCGTTTCTTGGTGTGTGCAGTGCTAGGGATTGAAGCTGGAACCTTTTGCTGAGCTACAGCTCCAGGCCTTTTCTAATTTTTACATTTTGAGATAGGGGCTTGCTAAGTTGGTAATTGCCTAGGATGGGCTCAAGCTTGCCATCCTCCTGCCTCAGCTTCCCAGAGTACTGGGATTGTCCCGCACCTGGTTTGTATCCCCCTACCCCCTCCATGGGCATAACCAATCAAAAGACACTATTCCCAATCCTTCACTTACATGTAATAGGAAGCCAAACAAGGCTCTCTCTCTCTCTCTCTCTCTCTCTCTCTCTCTGGAACCAGCATTTGAACACAGGACCTTGCGTTTGCTAGGCAGGTGCTTATGATTCTGAGCTATATCCCCAGCCTCTTTTAACAGTTTCAAAGTATTTTCTTTCTTTCTTTCTTTCTTTCTTTCTTTCTTTCTTTCTTTCTTTCTTTCTTTCTTTTTTTTTTTTTTTTTTTTTTTTTTTTTTTTTTTTTTTTTTTTTTTTTTTTTTTTTTTTTTTTTTTTTTTTTTTTTTTTTTTTTTTTTTTTTTTTTGTGGTACTGGGAATTAAACTCAGGACCCTGTGCTTGCCAGGCAAGCACTTATTCTACTGAGCTATCCTCCAGCCCCATATTTTCTTTTGTATGTGTCCCAGAATGGGTGTGTGCAGGCTCACATGTGTTTCAAACTCAAGATTGAACTCATTTCACTCTCTTTCACCATTCATTCCTGGAGGGCCTCTGTTGTTAGTTTGCTTCTTTTATCTTCATTCTTCTTTTATTTTCTGCTTCCTCCAGTGAGACAATGCTTATTGTTTAGGTGGAAAACTTTTTGGGTCATTACAAATGGTGCTATAAGCAACAACACTGTGCTTTTCTGTGTTCTGCTATTTGTGTTATCGTATTAGGAGAGGTAACCCAGAGAATTGCTGGGTCCCGGGGACACGCATTTCACAGGAGGAGGCCGTGTGGTCCTGCTGAACAGATCCACAACTTGGTTGGTTAGGTGAGGCTAGGCCACACTAGAGAAGGATCTAGAAAACTCCAAGGCCTTGAGAAATAGCAGGTCGCAGCTCTGGGCACTGTCAGGCTGGCGGGCGGCTCTTCCCTACACTGTCATTCAGGGACATCTGCAGAAGCCTCAGGACTACCTGTGTCCAACAGGGTGCATGGCCGGCTCCCAGCGTGCATGGTTGGCTTACTGCCCTGCAGTCCTGTTGTAGTAGTGCCAGCAACATGGCTCAGGTGTGGGGAGGGGAGAGCAGGCTTTGGTGGATGTGGTGGTCTCTGCCCCAGGTACTCACTTTGAGCTTCCACCAAGATATCCAAGAATGCAATATTCCACACTCTGAGAACCGTGTATGCTATCAGTGGCTTGTGTTTCTGCCAAACTGAGGGTGAAAATGACTTTAACCTAATTAAAATTTCCACAACTACTGGGAAGTTGAGACCTTTTTTGTATTTTAGTGCTCACTCACAGCTTCTTCCAGGAATTGTCTTCGTGTTAAACATTGGGTGTTGAATTTCTCATTGATTTCCAGGAGACAATTCTAAAGGACAAGCTTGGGATCCTTGCTTTCCTGAGGTGATTTGGTGGCTCTAAGCTCTCAGAGTCGTGGTCAGCACGTGGCCCTTGGCTTAGGCTTTTGTCTTGCAGCCCCGTGGTGGTCTCACTGCTGTGGTCCTCATGCAGTGTGTGTGTATAAGGCTGCACTTGTGCTCATGAGAGATCAGAGAGAGCCCTAGAAATATCCCTGTCTCTGGCAGAATGGGAAACCTGGCAAACACAAAACGTGAGATCCAGGTGAGACTCCTAAATGGAATCTCTCCCAGATCCCCTGATGGAGGAAGAAGCCTTAGTGGTTCAGGTGTTGAAGGTTTTCCTCTGGCCAGTCACTGGCTTACCATACAGCTCCACAGATCTCAGGTGACCTGCAGTCAAACAGGATCAAAATTTAGGACAAAACAAGGGGACACTTGAGAAGGGACTTCCTTATTTTTGTTCTTTTGGGCAAACAGACTCCACAACAATTTGTCCAGGCAAGCCAGTCAACAATTAAACTGAGAAACAGTAACACAATCTTACTTTCATACACTTAAATGCTCAACAAATTCCAACTGGGAGATGCGGAAATTCACATCTGCACACAACAAAGTCACTCTCCTGAAGGCTAGAGACAAAATCCCGAGCAGTAAGAAAAAAGCTCCAAGTCACCACGTACAAGGAAACCAAAATAAGATTAACAGCTGACTTCTTATCAGAAACAACTCAAGCCAGAAGACAGTGAGAACATACATTTTAAATGCTGCAAAAAATTACCAAGAGCCTTGAATCCAGAGAAACTATTTTTAGACCTTGTGTAGTCAGGATTTATAAGAGAATAGATTTAATAAAAGACACATAATTAAATGCCCAGCACCACACGCTGATGCAGTTCAGCTGGGTGCTACCAGCTGCCTTCCAGTTAATCTCCACAGGATTTTTTTTTTTATAATATTCATTCAAAGGATCTAATGTAAATGAGTACAAGAGATCTGCCCACATGCTAGAGACCCCAAGAATCCATCCGAGGGCCTGGACCCCACAGCAGTGTCCTGCATGAGTCCAGCTGGAGACCTGGAGCCCACAGCGATGTCCCATGCAAGTCTGCATCAAGGATCTGCACCAGGAAGGCCCCAAGGTCAGTGGTGGAAGCTAGAAAGCCCGAGCCAGCAGGCTGAGGGGGCTGCACTGGGGCCAGAAAGGAACTCTCAAGGTAAGGAGCAAAGCTCTGCTGAAAAGGACCGCAGCCACCCTCAGCAACACCGAGGACCTGAGCTCCTCTGGTGAGAACAGCTTATCTCTTTCAGCGTGACAAGCTTCTGGAGAATCAGAAGTCTTCCTCCAGTTCTCCCTTTATGCTGCTGGCAACAGCCCCCAGGGGGGCCCTCCACACCCAGCACCACACTGACGCAGTTCAGCTGGGCCCTGCCAGTTGGCTTCCAGTTAATCTCCACAGATATGAGGGAAAATAAGAACATTTCCTGCTAACATGAGGGAACTTAATTATTCATAAATCAATCTTACAAGAAATATTAAATGAAAAATTTTAGGAACTGACATCAGACTATAACACGAGTGCACATTAAAAAATAAGACTATGAATAAGAGTAAATGATGTAGGAAACTGTAGGAGATAGTATGATTTGATTGTTTGCTTTTAAAACTGATTTAAACATGTAAGTTAATAATTATAAAACTGTAGTTTTGGGTTTAGAGTTTATAAAGCTACATTTTTAAATAATAGAACACTGACAGAGAGGAAATTGATTCAAATTAGAGCAAGAAGATATCAGCTTGGGTCCATAGGAATAGTGTTCATTTTTTTTTTTTTGTTGAGACTGGGTGTTGCTATGTAGTTCAGGCTGGTTTTGAACTCACTATGGAGCCCAGGGTGGCCTGGAGCCTGTGGCAATGCTGCTGCCTCGGCCTCCAAGTGCTGGGATTATAAGAATGCATCACCATCCCCAGGAGAACTGAATTCTTTTTTTTTTTTTTTTTTTTTTTTGTCTTTTTGAGACAGGGTCTCACTATGCAGTTCAGGCTGGCTTTAAGCTCACTTTGTAGCTCAGGCTGGTCTCGAACTCACAACAATCCTCCTGCCTCAGCCTCCCGAGTGCTGAGATTACAGGCCTGTGCCACCACGCCCGGCTGAGAACTGAATTCTTGAGAAGGATTTTTTTTTTTTTTGACTGGCTCAGGCTGCCTCAAGGGCAGGTCTGGTAAGCCATGGGGAGCTGGGAATCGAACCATGGACCCTCGCGCCTGACTGGGTTTGCCCCAGCAGGCACTTAAGCAATTGAGCTAACCCGCAAGCCCCCAGAACTGAGTTCTTTAAATAAGAGCTGAATAGAAGTCTGGAGCTGCCAGAGTAATGGCAAGAACAACAAGCACTTCCTGAGCACTGTGTGTAGCTCTGGGAAGATGCTCTGCCCTCCGCTTCCTTCTGATCTGATTCTCTGTGTGTCCTGGCAGAGGCACTTTTATCCCCATTCAAAAATGAGGAGTCAGAGGGGAGAAATCAACACCAGCATTTGGCTTTGATATCCGCCCTTTATTAGAACAGAAATGCCTGAGTACTGCGTTACTCAGAGGCGAGAGTGGGGACCAAGGCAACGCTTCCACACACTAGGAACCTGCTGCATTTGGGCAGCTGCTTTCTCTGTCCCAGTGACCTCACGAGCGCTATCTCTTCACCTAAAATCAAACCACTAGGAAGGGTACAGACCTAGGTCTTTAACCTTCCAGCGCAAAACTCTGCTTTATGGCACTGCTTCTTCGTGCTGTAAGGTGATGGACGAGAATCCTCTTGGAAACGGGCACAAGTGAGGGCCACTGAGATCCACATCGGGCTCTTACTGCTGCAGCCTCTCCTCATGCCTGGCTTCTTTACCTCAATGTCTGAGATTAACATTGCTACCCCCACTTGGTTTTGAGGACCTGGTAAATAAAACACTATTTTTCATCCTTTGATTTTCCAGTGATCAATATCTTTTTAGATCAGATACATTTCCTGAATGCAGCAGACTGTTGGATTCTGATTTTCTTTTCACCCAGTTTGCCAATTTGTGTCTTTCAAATGAAAGTTGAGGCAATGAACAGCGGGAGGAATTCTTGAGGCGTATTAGCTGTTGTCATCACACTCTCTCTTTGTTATTGACTCCTTTGTTTTTCTCTTCCTGTTAGTTTTTGTTTATTTTTATGCATTTGTCTTGCTTGGTTTTTCTTTTCTTTATATTACGAAGAAATGAAATACATTTTCACATCCAAATAATAAGAATAACCCATAGCAACATACCTATTATCTTCAAAGTAATTACTCAGAATACAAGACATAAACCAAAAAGATTCTTACAGAGGAAGAATCTAGACAAACAGACAATAACACAACACTTCCTTTTCAATGAATTAAGACAAACTAGTAGTGTAAGTGAAACAAATTAACACATATACTGAAATATCTTTGCAACAATGAAACACGTAACTTGGGGAAGTATGCAAACTCCCTATTTCCTACTTATCTCTCTTCTATTTTGCCCTTTATTTTTACATGTGCACACACACACACACACAAACAAACACACACTGTGTGTCCTAGAATAAGAGAAACCATGCGATCCTTGAGATTGTGTGTCTGAATTATTTAAATTAACATTATGTGACTTAACATTATGTTCTTAAATTCTATCCATGGACTTAGGAATGCTTCAAGTTTATCTTTCTTTATGGCGGCATACTACTGCGCTATGTATAAATACTACATTTTCCTTATCCAGTAATCTGTGGACGGGCAAATAGACTGTGTCCAAGATCCAGCTATATAAATTGTACTGCTACAGCTGTGAGTCTGCACATATCCCTGCAGTATGGTGATTTTAATTCTATTTATGTATTTAATTTTTATGATTTTAGTGCAGGGTCTACAGGGCCTCACTACACAGGTCAGACTCATAGTGATCCTCCTGTTTTGAGTCTCCCAAGTGCTGGGATTATAGGCGCTTTCCACCATGCCCAGTCTCATTCACTGTCTCAATGTGCCCTGGGGTTAGGCTGGCACAGCATGCTGGGATGGAATCCTAGTCCCTGCTTCTGCCTAAGCAGGCGCTTTAATCTGCTGAGCTATCTGGCCAGGCCGTCTAGGAGATTCTTGAGTCTTCTCTGGAGTACTGGTTGAGTATTCATAAATTTATTGAGTTGTTCTTTTTCGCCAAAGATTTAAAAAAAATTTAGGTTTTGAAATACTTCTCTCCATGCTCTTCTGGTTGTTAAAGTTTGTGTGGAGGAGTCAGCTGTAATTCTTTTTTTTTTTTTTTTTTTGGCAGAACTGGGGATTGAACTCAGGCCCTTGCACTTGCCAGGCAAGCACTTATTCTACTGAGCCATCTCCCCATCAGCTGTAATTCTAATGGGTTTTGATATGTGATTGTTTTGTTATTCTTAGGTTACTTTTAAAATTCTGCTCTTTTTGTTGGCTGCCTGGCACTTTAATTATTGTATGTCTTGGGGAAATTTTTTTCCCCATCAATTGGTTGGTGTTATGGAGGCTTCTTTTTTTTTTTTTTTTTTTTTTTTTTTTTTTTTTTTTTTTTTTTTTGTCTTTTTGAGACAGGGTCTCGCTATGCAGTTCAGGCTGGCTTTAAGCTCACTTTGTAGCTCAGGCTGGTCTCGAACTCACAACAATCCTCCTGCCTCAGCCTCCCGAGTGCTGGGATTACAGGCATGCGCCACCACGCCCGGCTGGAGGCTTCTTTTATTTGTATGTTGAACTCTTCTTCTCATGTTTGGGAAAATTTCCATTATGATTTCTGTAAAGAAATTAATCATTCCCTTTGCATTATCTCCTAGTTCCTCTCTAACTCCAGTTAGCTGAAGGTTGGTCTTAGTGTCATCTAGTAGCTGTTGAGTTTTCTTGTTCTCTTATCTTTTCTGAAACTTCTCCCAGTATTCTTAATAATTTACCCTAATTTTGTCCTTGGTTTCACACTGGTCGTTCCTGCCATTTGTGAGTTATACAGAGGGCCATGGTTTCTATACCTTTGTCAGCCACGCTTCAGACAGCTTCAGTTGGCTCTTCCAACTTTTTACTTGTTTCCCCCAAATCCACATTAGTCATTCTGTTTGATAATTGAATAAACTTTCAGGTCATGTGCTCTTTAAAACTTACTGATCCTCTTTCTTTTCTTTTCTTTCTTTTTTTTTTTTGACTGGCTCAGGATGCCTTAAGGCCAGGTCTGGTAAAGCCTGAGATTCTGGGGATGGAACCACAGCATCCTGAGCCTGACTGCTTTGCTTAAGCAGGCACTTAAACAACTGAGCTAATGGGCAGGCCCCTGATGTCTTTCTTTCAACAATTTGTCAAGGCCTGTTACTTTCCTATTACTATTACTTCAGAAAATAACAGAAGTTATTATTCTTTTTTTTTTTTAGAAGTTATTATTATTCCTATAAATAATAGGAGAAGTTTGCTCTTGGATCTGCCTTAGGAGAACTGAGAGACCTTGGGGGACTTTGCTGCCTGGCTTTCCTATGTTCTTGTGTGTAGGTGTTTTTCCCCTCTCTGGAGCTGAGAGTCCTAGTAGGGTTATAGCTAGTTAGCTTGTTTCTAAAAAGTGTCTTGTCAATTAAGGAATATTGGGTTCTGGGTTACTCACCTGTCTTCTTATCCTTATTTCTCTTATTCTCCTTCTCCTTCTCTTTCTTATCAGGAAATTACACTCAGGACCTTGCGCTTGCCAGGCAGGCACGGTGCCACCGAGCTACCTCCCTGGCCCTTGTAATCTGGAACAAAGAACAGAACAAAACAAACAGAAAGCCTTAGAAAGGTTATTCAAGAAAGTAAAAGTGAAGAGTCAGGGAGAAACTGGCTCTGCAGATCAAGCTTGGGCCGAGTAAAGAGAAAAGGAAGGTAGGAGCAAAAATAAAAGTACACACTATGTCCGGGAAGTGAATCGTGGGCTAACATGGACAGTTAGGACAGCAAACTCCTCATGGCGTCCATGTACGCTTTACATTGTTCAGATCTTGAAGACACCCATGAGAACTTCCACATACGGGTTCTGAGAAGTGATGCTGAGACCCCACACCTCAGGCTGACGTCAGATCTAACCTGGTCCTGTTCTTAGGAGAACTCCAAGTGCCAGGCTCTGGGAACCATTCTGCGCATGTGTTCTGGACCTTGCAGTTAACAAGTCACACCATGCCCTAATCGCCTACCTCAGAGTGAGGAGAGCTTTCTCATCTTATTTCTTCTATAGCCCAATGGATTTGCTTATTTATTTTATTTGCTATCGTTTCAGAGATTTCAGGTTTGCGATTTCCCAGTTCTCATGTCTTTGAATCCTGGATTTGTTCTGGGTGGGCGGGAGGATTGCCATTGCTTTTTGTTCTTGTGTTTTGGCAATTTTTGGAGCTCCTGGTAATGACCCAGACAGAGTCCCGAAGGCCGCCTGGAGCCCGCTAAAGTTCTTAAATGGCTTCAGGAAAGCTTCACACCTGCTCGCACTGGACCCACAGATCGCAGCTGCCCTGCGTCCTGAAGGCCGCTCAGAGTCCTCCTAAGTTCTTAAAAGTTTGCGCTGGCATCAGCAGAGGTTCCACTCCTGTGCTCTGGGGTCTAAGGACAGTCAGAGCTTGCCAGAATCCTGCAGGCTGCCCAGAGTCCTCCCAGGTTCTTAAATGGTGCCAGGAAAGCTCGAACTCTAGCAGTTTTAATTTCTCTGGTCTTGTGTGTGTTACAGCATTTGTTTGGGAAGTAGTGCTAGGATAGCAATCATTGAACACAACAATTATGGCACAGTGCACAGGCAGTAGTCTTCCAGACTTATTACTGCAGTCATAAAGTGGAAATAATATTGTACTAGTCAGAACTCGATGATTCATTTGATAGAAATTCTAGACCATGTATTTGAAAATTAATGCAATTTATTATGTTAATCTGGAAGCAAAGTAGGCTCTATGTGAGACTTAATGCACTGGCTCATATGTTACCAATAAACAGTTTCAAACTTTTAAAAATTTGTTCATTTTGTTTTTTTGAGATAGGGTCTCACTATGTTGCCTAGGCTGGCCTTGAACTTGCAGGGATCCTCCTCCTGCCTCTGCCTTCCGAGTGCTGGGATTACAGGGGTGCACCACCATACTTAGCTTTCTTTCCTCTTTTGTTCTCTCTCTCTTTTTCTCCCTCCCTCCCTCCTTGCCTGCCTTCCTTCCTTCCTTCCTTCCTTCCTTCCTTCCTTCCTTCCTTCCTTCCTTCCTTCCTTCCTTCCTTCCTCTTCTCCTTTTCCCTCCTCTCCCTTCTATCCCTTCTCTTCTTTTCCTACCCCTCCTTCTCCATCTCCTTCTTGGATACTGGGTCTTACTATATATCCCAGACTGGCCTCATCTCATGATCTGCCAGTCTCTCGAGTGCTGGGATTGCACACAAGCACTGCCACACCTGGCTGCTCTCTTTCTTTTGGACACTGTTCTCTATGTGATGCTAACTGCTCTTTTAGGTCTCAGGTACAGTTCTCTGGAAGCTCATGATTTCTCTGTGTCACAAAGTGGCTCACACCAGCCCTCACAGTCTTACTCAACACTGTTCACAGCAAAGATTCCTGACTCAGTAGATTGCAACTAAAAACTTATTTCCTGTAAGTCCCTCACATGCTTTCCTGCCTCTCTGTTGAGTTACTTTCCACTCCTGAACCTATGCTGTGGCCTTGCTGGTGGTTCACGCAGGGCCCCCCTCTGGGGGATGAACACTACCCTAATCACATGTCTAGGATTCTAGAGGTGTGGTTCTTTCAAAGAAAAGTCTGGGCAATTGTGACAAGAATAGATGAACTGGATGCTTATACTAAAAAAGAAACTTGCTGAATGTATGAAGTAATTTTCCTGTTGCTGGAATACAATACCTGATAGCCACAATTAAAAGGGGAAAAGTTCAACTGGCTCATGGCTGTGGAGGGCTCAGTCCATGACTGTCTCACTCCAAAACAGAAGTGGCGTGGAGGAAAAGAGTGATGAGAGAAGTGCTCACTCGTGAAAGCAGGAGAGCAGAGACAGAAGGGAGGACCGGGAGGGCACTGTGGTCTCTGCAAGGTCAGTCCCAGTGACATAGCTGTCTTAAGCAGCCCCTGCCTTCTAATAGCACATTCAGCTAGTGAATATCTTTCGAATATCGCCTTAATATTTGTATTTCAATAAAACAAAAATAAAAAAAGAAGTAAACAAAAAAGGGATATATAAATGAAGGACCATTTTGTAGTTATCTATCTATCTATCTATCTATCTATCTATCTATCTACCTACATATCTATATCTATATCTATATCTATATCTATATCTATCTATATCTATCTATATATATCTGTGTAAACAAAATAGCATAGATATGCAGCTACTTTCTTTTAGTTCAATGAGAAGAAAGATTTGTATTAATAGTGTTTGGACAGGTTATCATGTCTGCCTCTTTGGTATGAATAACCACTATGAAGACAACAATATGCATTATATTAATTATTGTAACTGTGATACTAACCTGTTTTGAAACTGTCTCATTGCTATTTCTCAATAAAACTAATATTAAAAAAATAAAAAAAAATAAGTGAAAAAAAATAAACGAAGCATTAAAAAAAGATTTAAGGTTAATAGTTTTCTTAATTTAATTTACTTTTTTTTTAAGAGAGTACAAAATAGTATAAAACAATAAAAAATTACAAGTGATACAGAATTTCACTTAACCAAGTGATATGAACCTCACAGTATCTGTTGTAAAACATAGTGTTGTGTTCCAACCAGTTATTCATAGTACCAGATATATGCATGTGAAATTGGAAGAAGAAATAAAAGATAAAGCACTATATAAGAAATTAAGCAGAGGAAAAAGTATGAACAATTGAAAAAAGGAGACAAAACAAATTAGGTAGTATCTGGTCCTTTTCATAGACCAGTAGAAATGCAGAGTACAGCTGTCCAAACCATCCTGCGAACATACATAGACGTGTCTCTTTCCCCCACTCCTTCTCCTGTCCTCCTCAAGTCAGTTGAACAAAAACCTCAAGTTAAACTTTTATCTTTAAGGCATCCCTTCAGCACAAAGCTAAGAGATGAAATGCTCATGAAACAGGAAGTATTTGGGTAATATCTAAATATTAATCATGAAGATGGCATTGGACTTTCAAAACTGTTAAGGTAAAATAATGACAACTAGAAAAAAAAAATAATGACAACTAGAAATGAAAGAGATCCTGTAGAACTCTCAGTTTCCTGGCAGGATTTCACAGTGGCGACAAGAAATTCCCCAGGGACCTGGTCTGCTGATCACAGGCTGTGGTCCTTTGATGTTAAATGCCTGAAGCATCTCAATGCCAAAGAGCAGCCCTTGGTCTTCTCCTGAGTGGCTTTTCCAAATGAAAACAGCAGAATCTAGACACAATTTGCAGGGTGCCTCCTGGAGCTGGTTGTTATTCTTTTGTTTCTAAGTAGTTGATCCAAAGTTAGGCTATGGGATTCATTTTCTAAATTGTTGCCTTTGTGTGTATCCACAGCACCTTGGAAGGATTATCTATCTGCTAAAGGATCCCTGGACTCAGAGAATTCTGTGATGTGGAAGTGAGATTTACTTATTCCTTGGCAATGAAAACCACACCCTCAAAACCACTAGAAAGAAATTCTAGTTCTGGGGAAAAGAGCATTTATTTGTGTCTCAGCATTTTGGTCAGTAACTGAGAGCTCACTGAACTCTCTAGGCCATGGCTGTATCCTGCGTGTGTTAAAGAGATTAGATTAATGGCCTATGGAGACCAGTATTTCTTTCCATACTAGAAGTCCCTGGTCTCATCTGCTGCCTCAGCTGAGATGAGGTGGCCCCACCCACTGGCTGCCTTCAGAGAAGATTCAGGGCTTTGGAGGCCTCCTGCTCAGCTGAGCGCCTCCTGGCTTGGGGCCACACCTCGCCTGGGCCCGGGTTGTCCCTCTGAGTGAGGAGCTTTTACAAGGGCAGGAGAAAGTCTTCGATGCTTCATGAACTCTTTATGCTGTGCGTGCATGTGACCGCATGAAGGCAGGCGGTGCTACGTGCAGAGGGCTTTCTCAGGCTGCCTGAAGGTGGGTGAGGGGCTCCGGGGTCGCCTGGGGTGGGGAGGTTCACTTTCCCTTTCTTAGGCTCAGTTTTTTTTTTTTTTTTTTTTCCTCTGTGTAAAAAGCACAGTCTAGACTGATCCTTCCTGGGTCTTCTCTGGCTTGCACTTTCTGGGATTCTGGGCAATGTCGGTTGGGGGTAGAGTCATGGAAAGAGGTCTGCGGCTGTGACAGAGCTCATAGCTGGAGGAGCTCCAGGCTCTGTCACTTACT
Source organism: Ctenomys sociabilis (assembly GCA_004027165.1). Taxonomy (NCBI): domain Eukaryota; kingdom Metazoa; phylum Chordata; class Mammalia; order Rodentia; family Ctenomyidae; genus Ctenomys; species Ctenomys sociabilis. Next base: position 20,217 of record PVKA01026267.1, read on the forward strand.
GCCTTGCACTGGCAGATGTCTTTCCCTGGGGCTGTACATCAGAGGATGGCGTTTTACCAGACCATCACTTACCTGACTAAGATATTACTCGTGGTCCTGGGTTGCTCTGGAGCTCAGGATCCTAGGGTGAAGGTTTTATTTGGAAAAATGTTGGCAGGAAGAGGAGATAATTGATCACCAGCCTTCTTTCTCTTAGTCCCAGGGAGAAAGAGAAATGTAAACAAATGTAAACAAATATCTGAGTTCATGATAGCTATTATTTGTTGAGACCTTTTTAAATAATTTTATTGAGAAACAAATAGCGCTGAGAGCATTTCAAAACCAGTTATTAGGACAGTTTCAGTAACTAATACATTCCATATTGTTGTCTTCATAGTTATTCATAGTACAAGATGGAGACATGATATCCTGTCCAAACACTGTTAGTACAAGTCTTCTCATTGAATTAAGAGAAAGTGGTTTTATATCTATCCTATTTTGCATATATAGATACAAAATGAGACCTTTTTATTTTATTTTATTTATTTTATTTTATTTTATTTTTTTTGTCTTTTTTTTTTTTTTTATGTCTTTTTTGAGACAGGGTCTCACTGTGCAGTTCAGGCTGGCCTTAAGCTCACTTTGTAGCTCAGGCTGGTCTCGAACTCACAACAATCCTCCTGCCTCAGCCTCCCGAGTGCTGGGATTACAGGCCTGCGCCACCACGCCTGGCTAAAATGAGACCTTTTTATTTTTATTTTTATTTATTTATTTATTTTTTTA
>PVKA01026267.1:21078-32013 GCA_004027165.1 Ctenomys sociabilis
TTTTTTCCATTTATTTTTATTTTATTAAAATACAAATGTCAATCAGACAGTTTCAAGACACCTTAACCATACAGAGTCGATGAATTAATACATTGCAAACTGTTTTCATAACGTTTTGGTACTGTACAAGGTGCATACATGAAATTATATTTACAGGTTTTTTTATAGCTGAATTATATCAAAGATTCAATAATTATTAAAAATTTTATTTGGACTATTTATTTATTTTGGTGGAACCGGGCATTGAACTCAGGCCCTTGAGCTTGCCAGGGAAGCGCTTATTCTATTGAGCCATCTCCCCGGCCTGAGACCTTTTTAATAATAATTAATAATATAATTTGGGTCTTGCCTATGGGTAGTGGCTGCAGGAAGAGAGGGGCAGGAGGCCACAGGGGTGGAACTGTGTGGAGCGAGAGGCAGGGGAGAGACACAGTGGGAGTGAGAGCAGGGTCTTACACCAGAGACAGAGAGAAGCAGCTTGCAGTCTGGTCCCTTTGGCTGGAAGGTGGTGACGGATTCCACAACTGAGTTGCCAGCAGCAGCACTGAGCCCCATTTAGCCCCCACAGTGCGATGGAGGAGGACAGCTGGGTCCCCAGGCCCTGTCCGGGTGCTCCTAAGCTTCTTGGTCTCTGATGATCCAGGTGTGGAGCCTTCTGGAGCCTTGGAGCTGCCTGCAATGCGCCTGTGCTTCACAGAGGAGTAGAAGGGATGGTCTGGGCATGGTGTGTAGGCTGTGAGTTGTGAGGCAGTTTCAGGCTCTAGGGTGGCTGAGTCCTTTCTTCTCTGCCTGAGGAGTCGTATGCTCCCCTCTTTTTCTTCTAGACATCCTAGGGTTCAGCCCTGGCCCAGTCATTTACCACCCATGTTTCTTTGGGCAAGATATGAAAGGTCTCCAGGTCTTCAGTCCCTCACTGTCAGCCAACTACCCTGGCTGAGGGAGATGGGGGACCTTGGCAGGGCCACATTGCAGGGTGGCAGCACCTGTGGTGGCTGAGATGGGGATGTCGATGGCGGACTTCAGGCCACCACACCCTCTGGCAGCCTTCTGGGGGTGGTTCTGATGCTCACTGGTTCCGTTCCCTCTGTTCCTGGAAATGAGCCCCGAGCCCACCTTGCATGCCCCTCCTTGTTCATGTGCTCTTCTGTTCTATGACCCCAATCCATTCCTATGTACCCTCGGTTTCCCAGGCACCTTCCTGAGGCTTCCCCCAGCTGATTTTTACCTTGTATCTCTAGAGTTTCATGAAGGAGAGGTTGGGATGTGTTTGTTCCACTGTTAGGGAGGGAAGGCAGGTGTAAGGAGGAAAAGCACACAAGCCAGGCATGGTGGTGTATGCCTGTGGCCCCAGCACTCGGGAAGCTGAGGCAGGAGGATCACTGTGCGTTTGAGCCCAGCCTGAGCCACAGAGTGAGAAAACCAAAACCAAAACCAAAAAGAAGGGAAAAATAAAGGGGATGAGGTACACTTCAAGGTGATCTCCAAAGTAGGGGAGCTCCGGAGGGCTTGCTCTTCTGCATCTCTACCTGCCTGGAGCCTTCTTTCATTCTCTGTGCCAATGTCTTGAGTTGCCTGGAGACCCAGATGATGCCTTAGGAAACTTTTGATTCAAGGAATTGTGTTACAAGAAACCTTCATCTCAAGCTGATAAGTTTGTCTGTGGGAGACAAACACAAGCAGAGTGTGAGAGTTGGGCTCTTGTTTGGTAGTGAGCTTTGCTTTGAACAACAAATCCCAGTGTCCACATAGGTCTTGAGTATTTGTTTATTTATTTATTTGGTAGAGGGTCTCACTACGCAGCTCGAACTCATAGTGATCCTCCTGTGTCAGCCTCCTTGGTGCTGGGCCTACAGGCGCGTGCAATTTCGATGGCCAACTCAGTGATGGGTGGCATGGCATGTAGTAGCCATGATTGAACTCGGGTCCTTGCACTCGCCAGGAAGGTGCTTAGATTGCTGAGCTATCTCCCCAGCCTTAAAGTTTTAAAGTTTTCTCAAAGTGCTGAAAAAATTCCAGAGTCATGGGTTTATTCAAAACCATAGAGCCTGATAGAAACCAGACACTTGCATGATTCCCACAGGAGCATGTCAGAGGCACTTCAGAAAGGGAGAATTGTCAGCCAGGTGGGCTTTTCTGGGGAGCCTGGGGCGAAACAGTATGTTTGGAGCTCAAGGGCACAGGGCAGTCTCTTACAGAGTGGCTTGCATGAAAACATTGAGACTCGGAAACAGGCTCATAATTAATGTATATATTTATTAACACAAAACATAGTGATCTTTTTAACACAGTGCCCTTGACATAACATGTAGACATGAATCAGAAGTACCACGATCTGGGCTTAGTTCTGGGAGACTTTGGTTAACTCATAATTTCTTTCTGTTTTTTATATATGCAGCCCAGACTCATAGTGATTCTCCTGTTTTCAGCCTCCCCAGTACTAGGATTACAGGCGTGCAGCACCATGCCAACTCTGGGTGACTGGTTCACTGTGCCCAGGGGCAGGGTTGGCATAGCATGTGGTACCGGAGGATCGAACCCAGGTCCCTGTGCTTGCCTAAGCAGGCACTTAGTCCACTGAGGTATCCCACCAGCCCTAATTCACAATTTCTGTGAGCTTTGGGTCTCTCACTCATGCTGCAGGGTCACAGAGTGAGGAGTTTCTTGCATAGACTGGGCTATTGAGCACCAGTGGAGTAAGCATTACAGTGCACATTGGTCAGATAGAAGCCACAGTGAAAGGCCTTCCTCCCCAGGTGAGGACAGGGAAACTGGGAAGACTGGTATTAGGCATGTGCTTGGTGTGCTACAGGGCTCTTCTCCAGACCCATCTTCTCCAAATGGATCCCACAACCAGCACAGCTAATGTGACCAAGTTCATCATCACTGGGCTCTTCCAGGACGCACAGGTGCAGAGAGCCTGCTTCGTGCTCTTCCTTCCCGTGTACCTGGCCACGCTGGTGGGCAACGGCCTCATCGTCCTGACGGTCAGTGTCAGTGGCAGCCTGTGCTCCCCCATGTACTTCTTCCTGGGCCACCTGTCCCTGGTGGAGATCTGCTACTCCTCCACTGTGGTCCCCAAGTTCATCGCAGATCTCCTCATCAAGATGAAAACCATCTCCTTCAAGGGCTGTCTGGCTCAGATCTTCTTCTTTCACTTCTTTGCTGTTGCTGAGATCCTCCTGCTAGTGGTGATGGCCTATGACCGCTATGTGGCCATCTGTAGGCCGCTTCACTATATGACCACTATGAGTCACCAACTGTGTCACACACTATTGGCTGGCTCCTGGCTGGGAGGCTTTTTTCATTCCATAATTCAGATTCTCATCACCATCCCTTTGCCTTTCTGTGGTCCCAATGTGATTGACCACTACTTCTGTGACCTCCATCCCTTATTCAAACTGGCCTGTGTTGATACCTATGTGGAGGGGGTTGTTGTGCTGGTCAATAGTGGTGTAATCTCTATCTTCTCCCTTACAATCCTGGTGTGCTCCTATGTCATCATCCTGGTCAGCTTGAGGAACCATTCTGCAGAGGGCAGGCGCAAAGCCCTCTCCACTTGCGCCTCTCATATAACTGCAGTCATCTTGTTTTTTGTACCTGCCGGCATCATCTACATGCGCCCCTCCTCCACCTTCACTGGGGACAAGCTGGTGGCTGTCTTCTACACAGTCATCACCCCCATGCTGAACCCCATCATCTACACACTCAGAAATGAGGAGGTGAAAATTGCCCTGAGGAAGTTGTGGAGTAGAAAGGAGGGCTCCAGATGAAAGGAGTTTAAGGTACAGTAAAGGGAGTAAAAACACATGACTAGTTATAGAGTGTGTCTGAGACTGAAGTCAGTGTGACATTTGAGAATGGCAGCAGCAATACCAGGACTTAATGGTACTGCTGCCATGGTTCTCCTCAGGGACAGAGAATCCCTAGAGTCCGAGGGCAGAGGTCAGGAATACTGAATTTAAGGAACTTGAGAAGAATGAGAGACTCAGGATACTCCACAATAGTAGCAGTTTGCATGATTGGAAGGCCAAAGCCAAGAGAAAAATGGGAAGGGGAGTATTCGCGCAACACAAGTTTGTCAAAAGCACTCTCTTGCTTTCCCCATAATAATTTTATATATTTGTGGGTTCAAGGTTGAGGCAGGAAATTATGGTGTGGCCCCCCATCTGGGCATTGGGTGTGTCCTGTAAGAAGGTAGATCCAGGGTTCACATCCCAAGCCTGGACCTGGGACCAATCAGGGTGTGCTATCTTCAGTTCTCATGAGAATTCAAGCTTGGTTTTTGTACCAGCCAGCATAATCTACATGCTGATTTTTGATAGGATGGTTTAGATCTGATGTCAGCCTGAGGGGTGGGAAGAACAAAAGATGGCTGCCAGTAAGCTCCTGGCTGTAGTAAGCTTCGTCCTTAGCCAGCTCTCACTCTGCAGAGAGTAGTTCTTTTCCACATTTAATTGGACCACATTCATTGTGAGAGCACTTTTTCCCCCTACCATTACCTCTGGGCACTTCTATCACTTAAATATTTTACCATTTCTTTGTTGGGACCATTCAAGATACTCCTTGCTAGCTTCACGGTTTAGGGTTTTTGCAAGGTGAACAATATAGTACAGGGCATGTTTTATCATAGAATCTTATAAAGAATCACCCAAGAATCACATACCACAAGTGCAGGAAATCTATCCACACACTAAATACTAAAGAATCCAGCTGAGGGCCTAGAGCTCATAACAGCACCTTCCACCAACCCTATTGGAGGCCTAGAGCCCACAACAAATTCTCATGCAGCAAAGTGTCTTCATGGATATGTGCTGGAAAGGCCCAAAGGTCGGTGGTGGAAGCTAAGAAGTCTAGGCCAGTTGGAGGAAGGATCTGTGCTAGCAGTCTAAGGAATCTGAACTGGAGCTAGGAAGCAATTCTCAAGGTAAGCACCAGAGCTCCCACCATAGCCATCCTCAGCAATAGTGAGTTTTGAGCTCCTCCAGTGATGAAGAAAGACGAATTCCCAACAGGAAAGCCAGTGCGACAGGCTTCTTGAGGCTGAGCAGTGCACCATCTTCCCCTCCAGAATCAGGAATTGATGCTCAAGACGAGGACCAGAGGTTCTGAAAAGTTCACCAGGAAATCCAGCACGACAAGGTCCTCCAGCAGAACAGCCCAAGAGAACTAGCAGCTTCTGACAGCTCCAACAGTTTCTCCAAACAGCATCCCTAACACTATTTCATCAGCTTCTGTTCTGCCTTTATGTTGCTGGCAATAACCCTCAGGTGTACCTTCCATGCTCAGCACTGCACTAGTTTAATTCTGCTGGGTGTAATAGGTTGACCACCTTTTAGAAATCAACTTCACTAGCTCTTATGAAATATTCATTAACCATTGTTACTCTTAGTTTTCTAATGTGCAATGCAACATCATGAGCTGGTTCTATCTATGAACCCCTGGACTGAAGAAAATTTGACAAATATTTGCTGGGTTAAATCACTAACTTCTCCATTCCTTCTGTTTTGTCCCCATAGTTATTTACTTCATCCCTTCCATATTTCATGTTTCCTCTTTTGTTCAGCATACCTCCTGATAACACCTTGTATTTCATTAAAAAAGTCAGGCAATAAGAATTATTGGGATATATTTAAGGACAGTTTATGTATTAATCTAATTTCCTAAGCAAAAAAGTGCATCTGAATTTTTCTTTTCTTCTTATAGGCACCTTAGCATCATTTACTGTAGACCACCTGGTTGGGGTCATCAGAAAAGTCCCTGGAGCTTCAGTTCTTACGATGTATGAGCACAAAAGAGGGTCTTCATACCCTCTTGTAATGTCCCACAAAGATAAAGGGATTAATATCAAAATGGCACAGATTTTACCTACTAATAGGGAAAGGTGACATCATATTCATCCAGGATACTAGACTAATTTTATCCTTCTCCAGATGCAAAATACAATATTGTTAGATAACACTAATTGCTCAAAAAGGAAAATGAAGGGTGGACGGTTCCATCCCTGTGCATTTCTGCATCAGAGCTGCATCCAGTGTTGTCAGCAACCAGGCCAAGATGCCTCTTCCAATGCCTGTGAGTCCTTGGAGAGAGGAGTGTGTATGTGTGTGGTTTTGCTCCTCAGAGTTTCCACCTCACCTCATTGTCCCACATCACTGTGAACAATTGTGAGGCCCTGTTGGCTGTGGAATTACCAAATGGCACTGAGTTCACACTGCATTCATCCACCTATTTCCAGGGTTGGGTGGAAGAATGCCTGTGACATCTCTAGATGAGAGAGGGAACATCCCATATGTACTGAAGATCTGGGCGATTTCCCCCTGTCTCCTGAACATGTGAATGAGTAGGGTGCTAGGAAACTTCCTTGTCATCCTAGGAGTCCCCTATATCATGTCCATGGGCAGCCTCAAGAATCCAACATTATCACCTCTCCTGCCTGGAATGACTTTTCCTTTTTAGTGAAATCCTATGTTTAAGACATAGGTTAAGGTCACCTTCCTTATAAAGCCTTTTCTGATTTTCCCCTCCTTCCATAGAATTGTCACCTTTCCATATTCATGTCACTCTGACATGACAGCGTTGACCAGTCACCTTGACAGTGATCACTGTGTATGACCACTTCTGGCCAGACTGGAAGTTCACCAGGGCAGGTCCTCTACTCCGCTGCCTTTGCAGGTCTATGTGTGCACAGAGTTGCTGCATCCTAAATGACTCCTCAGCTGCTAATGCTTGAGGCCCGTGCCCACTCCATGCTATATCAACTCTGAGATTCTTCTTAACTATGTTCTTGGTGGATAGCAACTTTTTCCTAGTAAAAACTTAGGAATTCCTGCTCCATACTTCATTAGGTTGTTCTATCAAGGAAGTGCTATCATTGTATTGAAGTGCATCTTTCCTTTAGAGTGGTTAATAAAATTTACATTTGTGTGCTCTGATATTAAGGGTGTATGTACTTAAAACCATCACTTCCTCTTATTTAGTTGACTCCTTTATCATTATATAATGACCTTTCATATGCTTCTTACTTCTTTTGATTTAAGATCTATTTTATACCAGTATGGATACTCCTCCTTTCTTCTGGATTACATTTACATGGAATATCTTATTCCATTTCCTCACTCTCAGCCAGTAGAGTGTTGTTACAGGTGAAGTAAATTTCTTATATGGAACTTTTATTTGGATCTTGTTTCTTTTTTGTTCATTCACTGAATGGTTTTGAATAGGAGAACTTAATTTAGTTCAAAGTAAATATTGCATCTGCCAAGGTCAGTCAAGTGCCTTCATGTTTTACCCTGAAATTCTGTACTGTAGTTTGTCTATCCTTTGTCAGTGTCAGCCATGTGGATGAGTCACGGCCATTGCTTGACCAATTTGCTCTCTGTGAAAGCCTGAGAGAATGTTTTTTCTCCATATGACTCTCCTTAGGTACACACTATGTCATTGTTCACATTCCTCTGTGGCCCCATAATCTCCTTGATTAGTAAATTTTGGATGTAACTGAGTTACATGATGTTACAGTACAGGTTCTCCTATGTCCTCAGTCTTCACTGACCTTGAAAGGCTAGGACCAAAATGTTGGCCAGCCTTGCAGCCCTTCTTTTTCTCTAATTTTTGGTCTGCAAAATTAAGTTATTAACCCTGTAGAAGAGAAGCTTAATGACATTATTACCCTATAACATAGGCAGTTGAGGTTAGCCTCACTGTCTGAATATCAAACATCTTAGACATGACACGGAACAGGTATTTTCCATCAAGTATTGATATGTTAAAGTTACATTTCTTGTTATATAGGTCTTGCTTTAACTTGGTTTTAACCATCCAGCACAAAAGTATAAGAACAACATATAAAAAGTAAAGCCATATTAATATGCTGAGCTGCAAAAGGCTCAAGTCAACAACTTCTGACATTGCCAGTGCTACAGATAACCCACTACTATTATGGACTACTGGACTATATTGGAACATTTTGCTGAATTCATGCATCTACAATATTTAAATGGTAATGGAATACCCATCTGTGACCAAACTAAACAAAAAAGGGGGATACAAATGAAGGACCACTTTGTATCCGTATATACAAAATAGGATAGATATACAGATACTTTCTCTTAATTCAATAGAAGAAAGATTTGCACTAATAGTGTTTGGACTATGAATCTTGTACTATGAATAACCACTACAAAGACAACAATATGCAATGTAGTAATTATTGAAATTGTCCTAATAATCAGTTTTGAAATTGTCTCATTGATATTTGTTTCTCAATAAAATTAATAAAGAAAGAAAGAAAGAAAAAAAACCCAGAGTAAATATTAATATGTAAGGCTTACCGAGCCATTCTGTGACTTGTTCATTAAAAAAATATTTATTTCATACAGGGTCTTACTATGCAGCTCAGGCTCAGTGATCCTCCTGTTGTCAGCCTCCTCAGTGCTGGGATTTACAGGCGTGCGCCACCATGCCCAGTTTAGCGGTCAGTATGTGCCCTGGGTTCCAGGCCTGCATAGCATGTGGTATCAGGGATCGAACCCAGGTTCTTGTGCTTGCCAGGCAGGCACTTAGACTGCTAATCTATCTTAACAGTCTTCCCAGCCCTGTAACTTGTTCTCGTAACTTTCTCTGTAGGTTTCTGTAGCTTCTATTATTTTTTTTCTCTTCCAGTTTAAGTAACTTCTTTTAGTGGTGTGTGTTGGCTCATAGCTTTTTAAAGTTTTATTTGCCATTTATAAACATATGCCATTCATAGGGATTGTGCTCATCATAGGCAATTTGTACCTACCCATAATATAATAAATCTTTTTATTGCTTATTATGTGTGGTTTGTCTGTTGTACAATTTTTGCATTCAGGTCATGTTGAGGGCTACAGCAAACACCCCTTGGTCCTAACAAGGGCTTCCAGTGAGAGAAACTCACCGTAAACAAAAGCAGTTAATCTGTAAGAAAGGTCTGTGCTGGCTCTCTATTCCTCCCCACTTTTGAAGTTTTCACATCTCATTTAACATGGTCTATCTTCCTCATCTCTAACATGTTAAGGTGGTTATTTCAAGTTTCAATTGTGTTGTACTGCAGACTTCATTCTGAACATCTGAACAGCTTATGTACCATACAGCTCTAGAGTATTCAGAATATATCTGTATAATTGTTCTTTCCAGGGAGATTAACATTTTCCTACATCTTCTTAACAATTAACATCTCTTTCAGTTTGAAGAACTTCCATTGGATTTGTTGTAGGGCAAAAATTAGGAAGATATCTTCTCTCAGGTAAGCAATCTGTTCATAAAGCTTAATGAGGTTGTATGTATTAGATATAGATGTTTTTTAATCTTTTTTTTTTTTGGCAGAACTGGGGATTGAACTCAGGCCCTTGCGCTTGCCAGGGAAGAGCTTATTCCACTGAGCCGTCTCCCCGGCTCTCAGATTTTTAGAAGAAACTCTGAAGGAAATGCAGCAAATTAAGAAAAGTGAAAGAGGTAAGGGCAAAGAAGAGGTAAGAAGAAATAGAATACAACTTTTAAGTTATTTATCTTTCTGTTTTATTTTTAAATCTTGGAAATATAGTACCTTTGCACAAAATTAAATTAAAAATTCAACTAAGTTTTCAAAGAATTTGTATAATTAATGATGTCAGAGAATTTAAACACAAAAGGAATGGAATGAATCAGTAAAAAGAAGTGATCATTTCATCATATATAGAAATTTTGGTCTTTGCTTTTCAGTACCAGGGACTGAAGTGAGGACTGCGTACTTGCCAGGCAGGCAATTACACTGCTGAGCTATCTCCCAGAAATTTAATGCATTTAAATGTTTAAAACTTTTCACTGGACTCTTTTTTATTTTTGTAGTGCTAGAGAACGAATGTTTAATTTTTTGAAAAATGTCCTTGGTTGTTACAGGGTCTCACGACACAGCTCCTACTCATAGTGATCCTCCTGATTTCAGCATCCCCAGTGCTGGCTCAGTCCTCCCTGGGGTCAGGACTTGAAAGCATGTGGTGCTGGGGATCGAACCCTGGTCCCTGCACTTGCCTGAGCTTGCCTAAACAGGCACTTTAGTCTGCTGAGCTATCTCACTGGCCCAACTTTAAAATAAGATTTAAATCAATTAAAAAGAAAACATTCTCATAATAAATAGATGTATAAATGATTCAACAACAAGAAGTCTAATTTACAAAATATTTTTTCATTTTTCTTTGATTCTTTTTTTTGAAACAGGGTCTTACTACACAGTTCAGGCTGGGCTTGAGCTAACTTCATAGCCAAGGCTGGTTTCAAACTTGCAAGGATCCTCCTGCCTCAGCCTCCCGAGTGTTGGGATTATACATGTGCACCACCATGCCTGGATTTTCCCTTTTTATTGTAAAATAATTTTGTTTACCCAAACATGCAAATGGATAATGTATTCCTGTCACTCCTTGACTGAAATTACCCAAGTGTTGACAGTATGGCACATGTTCTTCATCACTCATTCGCTTAGTAAGCAAATAGGGTCACGGGCACAATGGCAGGAGAGCTTTGCTCACACAAGGGCAACAGGGAGTAGTGGGCCAAGAGATCCACCCTGGCAGTGACAGCCTGATGACCCCAGGCCTCATGTGTAGCAGGAAAATTAGAAGGAAAACACTGCATATTATAAGCTTCGTATCAGCGTACAGTTTGGGCGTGTTTATTAAAAAGAAGCAAACTGTGGAAGGGCATGGGGAGGCGAACTTGCTTTCTGATACTAAACATTTAACCATGTATATTTATATAAAACACCATTTCATCCACCTTGAATTTATTTTCTGAGATGATCTTCTGTCTCCAGATCCCTACACGAGTAACTCCTACATACAAGGACATCATTTGAGATAAACCCAGTACGGATGTCCAAACTCAGCGCATTAAGATCACATCGTTGCGTTACCTCACCTGCAGAGTGCTGCCCACCAGCACCTTTAA